>CALYDD020000202.1:0-25835 GCA_944472135.2 Trichobilharzia regenti | reverse complement strand
AATCACCCAAACTAACCAGCTGTCACACACACACACACAGACACACAATCACACAGACCACTGATCCCACAATCAACCCAAAGTCAAATCTCAATACATAAATGCAAGGCTGCATCGCTCACCCACTCAATCTCTCTGGCTATCTCTCACTACCTCCCTCTCTCCCTCCCTCCACAGAAACACAACCAGTCACAGATGAGTCAGAAAGCACTCAGTCGGATGGAACTGATCAACAGTTGACTACCACGCCTCAATTCGAGTCAACAACACCAGGTCAGTCAATTCATTATGCTTGCTTATTATTCTTATTCTTATTCCAATTATTATTCTTATCCTCATTATTATTACTGTTCAGCCAACACCCGCCCTCTCCAATCACATCAACGCCATCAACCAGGAGTGTCTTTGATTCATTTATTGTTTTCGTCTCATCCAACATTACTTGGCTTGACTTGATTGGCTTGAATGCGATTGCAATCGCTTGTCTCCCCGTCAACATTCAGCCAGGGAGCCAGCCAGCAGAGCCAGGCAGTGTGATGGCCATCATTATGCATCAACCACCAGCCACTCAACTCCGCCGACCACACACAACACAAAACACCTACGAATCACCCAAACTACCAGCTGTCAGACAGACACACACACACACCACCAACACACACACACACACACACATGACACAGACACAGACACACAATCACACAGACCACTGATCCCACAATCAACCCAAAGTCAAATCTCAATACATAAATGCAAGGCTGCATCGCTCACCCACTCAATCTCTCTGGCTATCTCTCACTACCTCCCTCTCTCCCTCCCTCCACAGAAACACAACCAGTCACAGATGAGTCAGAAAGCACTCAGTCGGATGGAACTGATCAACAGTTGACTACCACGCCTCAATTCGAGTCAACAACACCAGGTCAGTCAATTCATTATGCTTGCTTATTATTCTTATTCTTATTCCAATTATTATTCTTATTCTCATTATTATTACTGTTCAGCCAACACCCGCCCTCTCCAATCACATCAACGCCATCAACCAGGAGTGTCTTTGATTCATTTATTGTTTTCGTCTCATCCAACATTACTTGGCTTGACTTGATTGGCTTGAATGCGATTGCAATCGCTTGTCTCCCCGTCAACATTCAGCCAGGGAGCCAGCCAGCCAGCCAGCCAGTGTGATGGCCATCATTATGCATCAACCACCAGCCACACAACTCCGCCGACCACACACAACACAAAACACCTACGAATCACCCAAACTAACCAGCTGTCACACACACACACACACACCACACAGACACAGACACACAATCACACAGACCACTGATCCCACAATCAACCCAAAGTCAAATCTCAATACATAAATGCAAGGCTGCATCGCTCACCCACTCAATCTCTCTGGCTATCTCTCACTACCTCCCTCTCTCCCTCCCTCCACAGAAACACAACCAGTCACAGATGAGTCAGAAAGCACTCAGTCGGATGGAACTGATCAACAGTTGACTACCACGCCTCAATTCGAGTCAACAACACCAGGTCAGTCAATTCATTATGCTTGCTTATTATTCTTATTCTTATTCCAATTATTATTCTTATCCTCATTATTATTACTGTTCAGCCAACACCCGCCCTCTCCAATCACATCAACGCCATCAACCAGGAGTGTCTTTGATTCATTTATTGTTTTCGTCTCATCCAACATTACTTGGCTTGACTTGATTGGCTTGAATGCGATTGCAATCGTTTGTCTCCCCGTCAACATTCAGCCAGGGAGCCAGCCAGCCAGCCAGTGTGATGGCCATCATTATGCATCAACCACCAGCCACTCAACTCCGCCGACCACACACAACACAAAACACCTACGAATCACCCAAACTAACCAGCTGTCACACACACACACACAGAGACGCACAATCACACAGACCACTGATCCCACAATCAACCTAAAGTCAAATCTCAATACATAAATGCAAGGCTGCATCGCTCACCCACTCAATCTCTCTGGCTATCTCTCACTACCTCCCTCTCTCCCTCCCTCCACAGAAACACAACCAGTCACAGATGAGTCAGAAAGCACTCAGTCGGATGGAACTGATCAACAGTTGACTACCACGCCTCAATTCGAGTCAACAACACCAGGTCAGTCAATTCATTATGCTTGCTTATTATTCTTATTCTTATTCCAATTATTATTCTTATCCTCATTATTATTACTGTTCAGCCAACACCCGCCCTCTCCAATCACATCAACGCCATCAACCAGGAGTGTCTTTGATTCATTTATTGTTTTCGTCTCATCCAACATTACTTGGCTTGACTTGATTGGCTTCAATGCGATTGCAATCGCTTGTCTCCCCGTCAACATTCAGCCAGGGAGCCAGCCAGCCAGCCAGCCAGTGTGATGGCCATCATTATGCATCAACCACCAGCCACTCAACTCCGCCTACCACACACAACACAAAACACTTACGAATCACGTAAACTAACCAGCTCTCAAACAGAGACAACAAACATACAACAACACACGCACGCACACACACGGCACTGACACAGACACAGACACACAATCACACAGACCACTGATCCCACAATCAACCCAAAGTCAAATCTCAATACATAAATGCAAGGCTGCATCGCTCACCCACTCAATCTCTCTGGCTATCTCTCACTACCTCCCTCTCTCCCTTCCTCCACAGAAACACAACCAGTCACAGATGAGTCAGAAAGCACTCAGTCGGATGGAACTGATCAACAGTTGACTACCACGCCTCAATTCGAGTCAACAACACCAGGTCAGTCAATTCATTACGCTTGCTTATTATTCTTATTCTTATTCCAATTATTATTCTGATCCTCATTATTATTACTGTTCAGCCAACACCCGCCCTCTCCAATCACATCAACGCCATCAACCAGGAGTGTCTTTGATTCATTTATTGTTTTCGTCTCATCCAACATTACTTGGCTTGACTTGATTGGCTTGAATGCGATTGCAATCGTTTGTCTCCCAGTCAACATTCAGCCAGGGAGCCAGCCAGCCAGCCAGCCAGTGTGATGGCCATCATTATGCATCAACCACCAGCCACTCAACTCCGCCGACCACACACAACACAAAACACCTACGAATCACCCAAACTAACCAACTGTCAGACACACACACACAGATAGAGACACAGACACACAATCACACAGACCACTGATCCCACAATCAACCTAAAGTCAAATCTCAATACATAAATGCAAGGCTGCATCGCTCACCCACTCAATCTCTCTGGCTATCTCTCACTACCTCCCTCTCTCCCTCCCTCCACAGAAACACAACCAGTCACAGATGAGTCAGAAAGCACTCAGTCGGATGGAACTGATCAACAGTTGACTACCACGCCTCAATTCGAGTCAACAACACCAGGTCAGTCAATTCATTATGCTTGCTTATTATTCTTATTCTTATTCCAATTATTATTCTTATTCTCATTATTATTACTGTTCAGCCAACACCCGCCCTCTCCAATCACATCAACGCCATCAACCAGGAGTGTCTTTGATTCATTTATTGTTTTCGTCTCATCCAACATTACTTGGCTTGACTTGATTGGCTTGAATGCGATTGCAATCGCTTGTCTCCCCGTCAACATTCAGTCAGGGAGCCAGCCAGCCAGCCAGCCAGTGTGATGGCCATCATTATGCATCAACCAACAGCCACTCAAGTCCGTCAACAAAACAAAACAAAAAACACCTACGAATCACTTAAAAGAACCAGCTCTCAAACAGAGAGACAGACAAACACAGAGACAACAACACGCACGCACACACACCGACACTGACACAGACACAGACACACAATCACACAGACCACTGATCCCACAATCAACCCAAAGTCAAATCTCAATACATAAATGCAAGGCTGCATCGCTCACCCACTCAATCTCTCTGGCTATCTCTCACTACCTCCCTCTCTCCCTCCCTCCACAGAAACACAACCAGTCACAGATGAGTCAGAAAGCACTCAGTCGGATGGAACTGATCAACAGTTGACTACCACGCCTCAATTCGAGTCAACAACACCAGGTCAGTCAATTCATTATGCTTGCTTATTATTCTTATTCTTATTCCAATTATTATTCTTATTCTCATTATTATTACTGTTCAGCCAACACCCGCCCTCTCCAATCACATCAACGCCATCAACCAGGAGTGTCTTTGATTCATTTATTGTTTTCGTCTCATCCAACATTACTTGGCTTGACTTGATTGGCTTGAATGCGATTGCAATCGCTTGTCTCCCCGTCAACATTCAGCCAGGGAGCCAGCCAGCCAGCCAGCCAGTGTGATGGCCATCATTATGCATCAACCACCAGCCACACAACTCCGCCGACCACACACAACACAAAACACCTACGAATCACCCAAGCTAACCAACTGTCAGTCACACACACACAGACTGAGACAAAGACACACAATCACACAGACCACTGATCCCACAATCAACCTAAAGTCAAATCTCAATACATAAATGCAAGGCTGCATCGCTCACCCACTCAATCTCTCTGGCTATCTCTCACTACCTCCCTCTCTCCCTCCCTCCACAGAAACACAACCAGTCACAGATGAGTCAGAAAGCACTCAGTCGGATGGAACTGATCAACAGTTGACTACCACGCCTCAATTCGAGTCAACAACACCAGGTCAGTCAATTCATTATGCTTGCTTATTATTCTTATTCTTATTCCAATTATTATTCTTATCCTCATTATTATTACTGTTCAGCCAACACCCGCCCTCTCCAATCACATCAACGCCATCAACCAGGAGTGTCTTTGATTCATTTATTGTTTTCGTCTCATCCAACATTACTTCGCTTGACTTGATTGGCTTGAATGCGATTGCAATCGCTTGTCTCCCCGTCAACATTCAGCCAGGGAGCCAGCCAGCCAGTGTGATGGCCATCATTATGCATCAACCAGCAGCCAATCAAATCCACAGACCACACACAACACAAAACACCTACGAATCAAGCAATCTACCAATCTGTCAGACAGACACACACACACACACTCACCAACACAAGCACAAACACACTGACACTGACACAGACACAGACACACAATCACACAGACCACTGATCCCACAATCAACCCAAAGTCAAATCTCAATACATAAATGCAAGGCTGCATCGCTCACCCACTCAATCTCTCTGGCTATCTCTCACTACCTCCCTCTCTCCCTCCCTCCACAGAAACACAACCAGTCACAGATGAGTCAGAAAGCACTCAGTCGGATGGAACTGATCAACAGTTGACTACCACGCCTCAATTCGAGTCAACAACACCAGGTCAGTCAATTCATTATGCTTGCTTATTATTCTTATTCTTATTCCAATTATTATTCTTATCCTCATTATTATTACTGTTCAGCCAACACCCGCCCTCTCCAATCACATCAACGCCATCAACCAGGAGTGTCTTTGATTCATTTATTGTTTTCGTCTCATGCAACATTACTTGGCTTGACTTGATTGGCTTGAATGCGATTGCAACCGCTTGTCTCCCCGTCAACATTCAGCCAGGGAGCCAGCCAGCCAGCCAGCCAGCCAGTGTGATGGCCATCATTATGCATCAACCACCAGCCACTCAACTCCGCCGACCACACACAACACAAAACACCTACGAATCACCCAAACTAACCAACTGTCAGACACACACACACAGACAGAGACACACAATCACACAGACCACTGATCCCACAATCAACCTAAAGTCAAATCTCAATACATAAATGCAAGGCTGCATCGCTCACCCACTCAATCTCTCTGGCTATCTCTCACTACCTCCCTCTCTCCCTCCCTCCACAGAAACACAACCAGTCACAGATGAGTCAGAAAGCACTCAGTCGGATGGAACTGATCAACAGTTGACTACCACGCCTCAATTCGAGTCAACAACACCAGGTCAGTCAATTCATTATGCTTGCTTATTATTCTTATTCTTATTCCAATTATTATTCTTATTCTCATTATTATTACTGTTCAGCCAACACCCGCCCTCTCCAATCACATCAACGCCATCAACCAGGAGTGTCTTTGATTCATTTATTGTTTTCGTCTCATCCAACATTACTTGGCTTGACTTGATTGGCTTGAATGCGATTGCAATCGTTTGTCTCCCAGTCAACATTCAGCCAGGGAGCCAGCCAGCCAGCCAGCCAGTGTGATGGCCATCATTATGCATCAACCACCAGCCACACAACTCCGCCGACCACACACAACACAAAACACCTACGAATCACGCAAAATAACCAGCTCTCAAACAGAGAGACAGACAAACACACAGACACAGACACACAATCACACAGTCGACTGATCCCACAATCAACCCAAAGTCAAATCTCAATACATAAATGCAAGGCTGCATCGCTCACCCACTCAATCTCTCTGGCTATCTCTCACTACCTCCCTCTCTCCCTCCCTCCACAGAAACACAACCAGTCACAGATGAGTCAGAAAGCACTCAGTCGGATGGAACTGATCAACAGTTGACTACCACGCCTCAATTCGAGTCAACAACACCAGGTCAGTCAATTCATTATGCTTGCTTATTATTCTTATTCTTATTCCAATTATTATTCTTATTCTCATTATTATTACTGTTCAGCCAACACCCGCCCTCTCCAATCACATCAACGCCATCAACCAGGAGTGTCTTTGATTCATTTATTGTTTTCGTCTCATCCAACATTACTTGGCTTGACTTGATTGGCTTGAATGCGATTGCAATCGTTTGTCTCCCAGTCAACATTCAGCCAGGGAGCCAGCCAGCCAGCCAGCCAGTGTGATGGCCATCATTATGCATCAACCACCAGCCACACAACTCCGCCGACCACACACAACACAAAACACCTAAGAATCACCCAAATTACAAAGCTGACAGACAGAAACATACACACACCAAAACACACACACACACACACTGACACAGACACACATTCACACAGACCACTGATCCCACAATCAACCCAAAGTCAAATCTCAATACATAAATGCAAGGCTGCATCGCTCACCCACTCAATCTCTCTGGCTATCTCTCACTACCTCCCTCTCTCCCTCCCTCCACAGAAACACAACCAGTCACAGATGAGTCAGAAAGCACTCAGTCGGATGGAACTGATCAACAGTTGACTACCACGCCTCAATTCGAGTCAACAACACCAGGTCAGTCAATTCATTATGCTTGCTTATTATTCTTATTCTTATTCCAATTATTATTCTTATTCTCATTATTATTACTGTTCAGCCAACACCCGCCCTCTCCAATCACATCAACGCCATCAACCAGGAGTGTCTTTGATTCATTTATTGTTTTCGTCTCATCCAACATTACTTGGCTTGACTTGATTGGCTTCAATGCGATTGCAATCGTTTGTCTCCCAGTCAACATTCAGCCAGGGAGCCAGCCAGCCAGCCAGCCAGTGTGATGGCCATCATTATGCATCAACCACCAGCCACACAACTCCGCCGACCACACACAACACAAAACACCTACGAATCACGCAAAATAACCAGCTCTCAAACAGAGAGACAGACAAACACACAGACACAGACACACAATCACACAGTCGACTGATCCCACAATCAACCCAAAGTCAAATCTCAATACATAAATGCAAGGCTGCATCGCTCACCCACTCAATCTCTCTGGCTATCTCTCACTACCTCCCTCTCTCCCTCCCTCCACAGAAACACAACCAGTCACAGATGAGTCAGAAAGCACTCAGTCGGATGGAACTGATCAACAGTTGACTACCACGCCTCAATTCGAGTCAACAACACCAGGTCAGTCAATTCATTATGCTTGCTTATTATTCTTATTCTTATTCCAATTATTATTCTTATTCTCATTATTATTACTGTTCAGCCAACAACCGCCCTCTCCAATCACATCAACGCCATCAACCAGGAGTGTCTTTGATTCATTTATTGTTTTCGTCTCATCCAACATTACTTGGCTTGACTTGATTGGCTTGAATGCGATTGCAATCGCTAGTCTCCCGTCAACATTCAGCCAGGGAGCCAGCCAGCCAGCCAGCCAGTGTGATGGCCATCATTATGCATCAACCACCAGCCACTCAAGTCCGTCGACAACACAAAACACAAAACACTTACGAATCACGCAAAATACCAACTATCAGAAAGAGAGACAGACAAACCCACAGACACCAACACACGCACGCAAACGCACACCGACACTGACACAGACACAGACACACGATCACACAGACCACTGATCCCACAATCAACCTAAAGTCAAATCTCAATACATAAATGCAAGGCTGCATCGCTCACCCACTCAATCTCTCTGGCTATCTCTCACTACCTCCCTCTCTCCCTCCCTCCACAGAAACACAACCAGTCACAGATAAGTCAGAAAGCACTCAGTCGGATGGAACTGATCAACAGTTGACTACCACGCCTCAATTCGAGTCAACAACACCAGGTCAGTCAATTCATTATGCTTGCACATTATTCTTATTCTTATTCCAATTATTATTCTTATTCTCATTATTATTACTGTTCAGCCAACACCCGCCCTCTCCAATCACATCAACGCCATCAACCAGGAGTGTCTTTGATTCATTTATTGTTTTCGTCTCATCCAACATTACTTCGCTTGACTTGATTGGCTTGAATGCGATTGCAATCGTTTGTCTCCCCGTCAACATTCAGCCAGGGAGCCAGCCAGCCAGCCAGTGTGATGGCCATCATTATGCATCAACCACCAGCCACACAACTCCGCCGACCACACACAACACAAAACACCTAAGAATCACCCAAATTACAAAGCTGACAGACAGAAACATACACACACCAAAACACACACACACACACTGACACTGACACAGACACAGACACACAATCACAAAGACGACTGATCCCACAATCAACCCAAAGTCAAATCTCAATACATAAATGCAAGGCTGCATCGCTCACCCACTCAATCTCTCTGGCTATCTCTCACTACCTCCCTCTCTCCCTCCCTCCACAGAAACACAACCAGTCACAGATGAGTCAGAAAGCACTCAGTCAGATGGAACTGATCAACAGTTGACTACCACGCCTCAATTCGAGTCAACAACACCAGGTCAGTCAATTCATTATGCTTGCTTATTATTCTTATTCTTATTCCAATTATTATTCTTATCCTCATTATTATTACTGTTCAGCCAACACCCGCCCTCTCCAATCACATCAACGCCATCAACCAGGAGTGTCTTTGATTCATTTATTGTTTTCGTCTCATCCAACATTACTTGGCTTGACTTGATTGGCTTCAATGCGATTGCAATCGCTTGTCTCCCCGTCAACATTCAGCCAGGGAGCCAGCCAGCCAGCCAGCCAGCCAGTGTGATGGCCATCATTATGCATCCACCACCAGCCACTCAAGTACGCCGACCACACACAACACAAAACACCTACGAATCACCCAAACTAACCAGCTGTCAGACACACAAACACACACACACACACCAACACACGCACACGCACACACACACTGACACTGACACAGACACAGACACACAATCACACAGACCACTGATCCCACAATCAACCCAAAGTCAAATCTCAATACATAAATGCAAGGCTGCATCGCTCACCCACTCAATCTCTCTGGCTATCTCTCACTACCTCCCTCTCTCCCTCACACAACCAACTCTTAATCCAGTGTTTTCATTCACTCACAATTTCATTGATTTTCGCATAGGATAATGGGCATTGAGTTCCTGTTCTTTTTTCGGCTATTTTCTTTGCGTATATTTTGGCTACGCTTGTACTTTTGATTGTTGTTATCCGGACATCATTAATTTGTGCGTATCTTTTATTGATCTATGTAACGTTGAGGTTCATTAATAATTTTTTTGGCTAGAGATTTTTGAAGTGTTTATCTTGCCGACATCAATCTTTTGTATATTTTTGTCTTCGCTTAAAATATCTACTTTATCCATATGTCGTACTCTTGTGAATAAGACGATACGTCAAATGATATCGTGAATGTTTATATCGGTTATACTTTCAACAATTTGAGGAGTATCCTTTATATTCTGTTTCCTCAACTCAAATTTTTGAGTCTGTAATTTGTTTGACTTACCATTTATCTGTGAATCCGTAGGGTGAATTTAACCTATCTAATACTGGTCGAAGTGTGGTACACTATTTTTGTACACTTTAAGCGAACCATGTTTTCTTTCTGTGAACGTTCCAGCGGGTTTCATTGATGCCTACTTACTCTGTCATATAATCCCGTGGTGTTTTTGAGTTTTCTCAATGCTTCCGCTAACTATTTTTTTCATCTTATTATTCGGATTCAGAGCAAAGAAGAATTTTCTGAGTTTTAGCCTATGAATAAAGAATAGTATTCATCTTCGTGAAGTAATCCACTTTGTCCATGATAACCACTCCATGAATCTTTATCTGGTGTTGGTATTATTATTTAATCATTTTTATGGAAAATATCTAGAGCTTCTCTTTGTTTTTTGGTCAAAATACCATACACGTTGCTTTTGCTATTCATATAATTAGAGCAGCATTCTACTAGAGATGATTTAAGTCTTTGAAAATCTTAAGTTGACGAGGGTGTTAAAATTTGAGATTGAGTGTGGAGACTTGTACATTTATTTTATTGATTTTAACGTGGCTGTCAAAAAATTCAGCGCCAAGCGATACAACTTTTAGATCCACTTTATTAAAGACTACATCCAAAAGAGTATACATAAAACGACTTGAGTTCGGAGGAAATCTTGTTTCAGGTGCCTTGTTCTTCAGACTACATAACTGCTTCGTGCATTTCTTTTCTTTCTATTTACTCATAATTTCATCCACATAATTTAAGAAAACGTTCCTTTAGGTATTCGCGTAGTTCATTGACAGCACAGAAACGTTCTGTGATGTTCTTCGATAACTTAGTAATACATGTTTGAACTGAGTCATTCAGATTATGTGCATGACATTTGAGTGTCTCACCATCATACCAAACTCTGTGATGGTATTGAGATTTTTTTCAATAAGATTTAGGATACCGGTTTGTTTCAATACACTGGAGGATCAAGTCAACAGTAGTCTTTACTTTGCTGAGGCTTTTAGTGTACTTCAAATACTTGTTGAATACTTTTAATGCAAAATGCTGCTCAGAAGATTTTAATGTAGAGAAAATATTCATTCAAACGTCTATCATTAATTTCGTATTGACCAAATCCTTGAGTGTGCTTGATTCTATCGATGTGCATTATGATTTTAAACGTCTATGACTGATTTTTATTATGCAACTATAAAGCCTAAATGAGAATTTACCGAAAATGCATATTCGCCCACTTAAATCATGTACTAAAAGAAAAGGAGTAAATATGACCAAGAAGAATAATATTTTTGCATTAAAAGCCTAAATTTTGAGATGAACGAACAATTATTTATCATGGTCACATACATCAATATTTAGTACATTTGAGGTAATGTCATCCAGTTTCCTGTCTGGCCAAGCAATCTATCAACGCAGACTTCGACCCCGCAATAAAATCAGAAGTCCTGAATGCAATCAAGATGCTAAAAGCTGGAAAAGCACCATGACTTAGATATGACAGAGAAGATGTGTAGCTCAGAAGGATGATTTTGATGTGGTTTTGTTCTTTGAGCTGGATGGTTAATTTGCGAAGCTTTCATCAGCCTACTGGGTGACATCTTCAGCGCATACTTCAAGCACCAGGACCAGATGGAATCCCAGCACGACCGTTGAAGATGGACCTAGAGGCAACAGCGGACTTGATGACGCCATTGCTGGAAAAGGTGTGGAAAGAGGGCAAAGTACCTGAGGATTGGAAGAAAGGATACTTATTCAAACTACCAAAGAAAGATACTTAGGTCAATGCGAAAACTGGCACGGAATTATGCTCCTGTCCATCCCGAGCAAAATACTAAGCCACATCATCCTGGAGAGAATCAAACAAGCCAACCTGGATGAAAACCTTCGACGGGAACAAGCTGGATTCAGGCGAAACAAGTAATGTATTGATCAAATCGCCATACTACGAATCATCATTGAACAAAGCTTGGAATGGCAGTCACCTCTCTATCTCCCTCATCTTCATCGACTTTGAAAAGGCCTTCGACAGCGTCGATCGAGAGGTCATTTGGCAGCTACTTCGATACTACGGAGTCCCATCGGCAATTAAACATCTCATCCAACAATTATACGACAATGCTGCATGCCAAGTAATCCACAACGGGAAACTTACGGAAGCCTTCGAACTGAGGACGGGAGTGAGACAAGGCTGTCTACTATCACCAATGATCTTCTTGATTGCAGTAGATTCGATAATGCGTCAGACAGAGTCAGGTAATGAGGAAACAGGCGCAAAATGGACTCACACAAAAAACTTGGAGGATCTAGACTTCGCCAATGATAAATGTCTGATTTCCCACAAACTGGAAGATATGCAAGTGTAAAGCAACAAGCTTGCAGAAGAACAGGTGAATATAGATAAAACAGAGGTGATGAAGTTTCCTGGCCAACAACAACAGCAACAAAAACAACAGACAACAGTCAGCATAAGTGGGGGGAAGCTGAAAGAAACAACCGCCTTTACCTACGTGGGAAACATCGTTTCAACTACAGGCGAACGGAACAGACGAGGATATCAAAGCAAGGATCGGGAAAGCAAGGCAAGCTTTCATTACTCTCAAGTCTGTTTGGTGATCAACAACACTTAGCATCAAAAATAAGATCCCGATTTTCAACTTTATTGTGAAGTCAGTCAGTGCTACTATACGGATCAGAGACTTGACTAGCGCGTCATAAAAGAGCGCCTTAAACAAACTTCAGACTTTCATTAACAGTTTTCTTTACTCGATACTCAAGATCAGATGGCCTAGAAGGATCAGCAATAAGGATCTCTGAGAGCAGACCAAACAGGAACCGATTGTAAAACAAATAGTCAGGAAGAAATGGAGATGGATTGGCCATACTCTGAGGAAACCATTAAGTGCCATCACTAAACAACCCCTTGAGTGAAACCCGACAGAATGGGAAGCGTCGAGTTGGTCGTCAGTGCAAGGCTGACTAGGAGGAGGTCATGTGAGGAGGAGATGAAAGCATGTGGACAGACTTGGAGCGGGTGAAAAAGTTGGCAGAAAACTGAAGGCAATGGAGATGCGCAGCTGAAGCCCTATGTTCCTCTAGGAATTGAAGGATATAATAATAAATAATTATAGTTATAATAACTGAATATTTTGATGTGGTTTTGTTCTCTGAGCTGGATAGTTAGTTTGCGAAGCTTTCATCACCTTACTGGGTGACATCTTCAGCGCATACTTCAAATTGAAGTGAGCTTTTAGGTTTCTCCACGAGTTTATTAATCATTCCTCCTGGTGACCTTGGACGTGATTGGTTGTTTATGTATGTTTTCACACCTTCTAGGTTACTTGTGTTGGAACTGATTGTTTCTGTGACTTGAACTTTGGCCAATCGTGTGTGAAGTTTCTTTCTTATTGGTTGATAAATTTTGTCTATCTCGATGTGTCTATTGATTGATGATTCACTGGAATGCCAAGCTTCTAAAAATTCTCTAGCATTCTTGTTATTTCCTTTGTCTAATATTTGAACGTTGTCCCAGTCGAATTGATGTCCGTGGTTGTCTGTGTGTAGTGAAATGAGGGAGTGTATATCATGTCTTTTGACGGCTAGCTTATGTTCGTGGATACGAAGACGAAGGGGACGTCCACTTTGGCCAATGTAGTGTTTTTCACAGTTGTTACAGTTTATTTTGTAGATGATGTTGGTTTTGTCTTCTTTTGCTGTTGAGTCTTTTGGTTGACATAGAATTGAGTGCAGCGACTTTGTTGGTTTGTGTACGACGTCAATTCCTAAAGGTTTGAAGAGTCTTTTAGTGATTTCTGAGATATCCTTTATATATGGTAAGGCGATTTTCTTTGTGTTTTCCTTGGTGGCTTTTGTTTTGGTAGGTTGGCTTGGGGGTATATGTCTCTTGATGAAATTCCGGGGATATCCATTCTTTTGGAAGACGTCCATGAGATACTTTTCTTCAATTTTTCTTAAGGTGGGAGTGCTGCAGTGAGTCCTTGCTCTCTTGAATAGTGTTTGTATGCAGTTCCTTTTGTGTGCTATTGGGTTGTTGCTGTTGTAATTCAGTATTTGGTCTGTGTGAGTTGATTTCCTATAAACTTGAGTTTCTAATTCTCCTGTAGTTGTTCGCCTGACTAAGACGTCCAAAAATGGTATTTTGTTCTCGGATTCCTCTTCTCTTGTGAATTTGATGTCGTTGAAGACGTTGTTTATTAAGTTGTGAGTTTTGTCTAATTCGTTTCTTTTGATTATTACAAATGTGTCGTCGACGTAGCGTATCCAAATCTTGGGTTTGATCTTTGGTAGAATTATGTTTTCGAGTCTTTGCATCACTGCTTCTGCAATCAAACCTGATATTGGCGATCCCATGGGTGTTCCTTTGACTTGTTCATATATTTGGCCGTTGAATTGGAAGTATGTTGTTAGGCATAGATTTATGCATTCCATCCAGCTTGTGTGTTGCATTTTTGATTGTTGTGGAAGTTGTTCGTCGTTGCTAAGTAATTGCTCCATGGTTTCTTTTGCTAGTTTTTGTCCGATAGAGGTATATAATGCTGTCACGTCGAAGGATACCATTATTTCTTGTTCATCTATTTGGATGTCTCTGATTTTCTCTAGGAATTGGATAGCAGAGTTGATGGAGTGATCACAGGATTCCGTTAGGTGTTTTAGTTTTCTGTATAATTCCTTGGACAAATTATATGTTGGAGTTCCTGGGAGTGATACAATTGGTCGTAACGGGATATTTGCCTTGTGTATTTTGGGTCTGCCGTAGAATCGAGGTAGGACTGGTCCATTGGATTTCATTCGCCATTGGTCTTGTTTTGTGATCTGTCCAGTTTTGCTGAGCTTGTTTAAGGTCCTTTGGATGCGGTTGTCCAATGTTTGTATGGGATTTGTTGGGAGTTGTTGATATACATCTTCATCTTTGAGTAGTTCTTCAGCTTTCTTGGTGTATTCTTCTCTGTCCATGACTACTGTTGTTCTTCCTTTGTCGGCTGGTAAAATGACGATGTCCTTCCTATTTTTCAGCTTTTTGAGGGCCTTTAGTTCTTGAGAGTTGAGTTGTGTGTGTTGTCTTTTCTGTTTGACCATTGGTACAATTGTTTGGCGTATCTCTTCCTGTGTTTCCTCGTTCAAGTTTGATGATTTGAGTAATGATTCAAGGCAGCGAAGAAATCAGTTTTTGAAGCATCTCCGGTGTTGTAGTTTAATCCTTTTTGTAGTAGTTGTTGTTCCATTTTTGATAGTGGTTGTTTTGATAGGTTGACTACGCAGTCTATGGGCGTATTGTCTGGTTGTTGTTTTCTAATCTTGGCTAGCTTGGTTTTGAGGACTCTTCGTCTTTGTTCTCTGTGTTTTTCACTTGACAGTGAAATTGCGGTGATCAGCGTTGACAGGTGTTCTTGGTTGAGGGTTTTCTCTAATTTTGCTTTTTGGACATCTATTATTTGTTGATATTTGTTGATCCGATAATGTGCGTCCGTAATCATTAATTTGACCATTCGTCTTCCACATTGTTCGGCCAATTTCCATCCCATTGGGCAGTTGACTGGTGGCTTGTATCTTACACTGTTTGGTAGGATTGAATGACGAAGGCACTCATGGAGAAAGAATAATTGTTCTCTGGTGGATCCTTGCCTTTTGGCGAAGTCTTCCCACTTTCGAACAGAGAGAAGCGTATCCCGCTCGTAAGATTTAGATATGATAGAGAAGATTTGTAGCTCAGGTGGATAATTTTGATGTGGTTTTGTTCTCTGAGCTGGATAGTTAGTTTGCGAAGCTTTCATCACCTTACTGGGTGACATCTTCAGCGCATACTTCAAATTGAAGTGAGCTTTTAGGTTTCTCCACGAGTTTATTAATCATTCCTCCTGGTGACCTTGGACGTGATTGGTTGTTTATGTATGTTTTCACACCTTCTAGGTTACTTGTGTTGGAACTGATTGTTTCTGTGACTTGAACTTTGGCCAATCGTGTGTGAAGTTTCTTTCTTATTGGTTGATAAATTTTGTCTATCTCGATGTGTCTATTGATTGATGATTCACTGGAATGCCAAGCTTCTAAAAATTCTCTAGCATTCTTGTTATTTCCTTTGTCTAATATTTGAACGTTGTCCCAGTCGAATTGATGTCCGTGGTTGTCTGTGTGTAGTGAAATGAGGGAGTGATATCATGTCTTTTGACGGCTAGCTTATGTTCGTGGATACGAAGACGAAGGGGACGTCCACTTTGGCCAATGTAGTGTTTTTCACAGTTGTTACAGTTACATCATCTACAAAATAAACTGTAACAACTGTGAAAAACACTACATTGGCCAAAGTGGACGTCCCCTTCGTCTTCGTATCCACGAACATAAGCTAGCCGTCAAAAGACATGATATGCACTCCCTCATTTCACTACACACAGACAACCACGGACATCAATTCGACTGGGACAACGTTCAAATATTAGACAAAGGAAATAACAAGAATGCTAGAGAATTTTTAGAAGCTTGGCATTCCAGTGAATCATCAATCAATAGACACATCGAGATAGACAAAATTTATCAACCAATAAGAAAGAAACTTCACACACGATTGGCCAAAGTTCAAGTCACAGAAACAATCAGTTCCAACACAAGTAACCTAGAAGGTGTGAAAACATACATAAACAACCAATCACGTCCAAGGTCACCAGGAGGAATGATTAATAAACTCGGGGAGAAACCTAAAAGCTCACTTCAATTTGAAGTATGCGCTGAAGATGTCACCCAGTAAGGTGATGAAAGCTTCGCAAACTAACTATCCAGCTCAGAGAACAAAACCACATCAAAATTATCCACCTGAGCTACAAATCTTCTCTATCATATCTAATAACTGAATAATTTAGCTAAGTAGCTGCAAATCATGCATATGGAACAGTAATCTACCTATCAATCTCGTCAAATCACCTGTTTTTCCGATTCCTACTTCATTCTCTGTCACAATTAATTTTTTCAATGCTAACCTGTACATCACTTCACGTTCACCTTCTTATCTGATATCATTAATTTATCTATTTTTCTCAAGGCTGGCCTGCCAAGATAAAAATAATGGATCTTCACAGCATTGAATTCAACCTTAGAGGTAATTTGTATATTTAGTCAATAAGTTTATGATTTGACTGTGAGAAAGTAAAGTCTGAATTTTTTATACACCATCAACATAGAGATCTCTTCAGGTTCTTGCCAATCTACATTCAAACTTGTTATCAAGAGTGATAAAAGCCAAGTACAAGATGAAAATGTTGTCAGTTTGTTTCTTCAGTGTGATGCATATTCACATGGTAGTGGATAGACGATTCAGTGTTGTAGGGCTCGTTAACTACACATATGTTGTGGTATTCGATTTCCAGCCAATGCGTTACTAGATCTCACTCAGTCTCTCAGCTGACAGTAAGCCTGAGAATCATGGAGAGCTAAGTACAAGTTTAAAGACATCAACTTTAGAAAATAATATGACTGTTAAAAATTCGAGCGTGCAAGCTTGCAGCTCCATTTTCCACCCGACATATATATATATATATATATATATATATATATATATATATATATATATATATATATATATATGCATATGATACTAATTACCTGATAACAACTTCTGCTCAGTTCATTGCTCACATAAAATATACAAAAGTCAAATACTCTCTTGACCTACTTCAGTTTAGTGGATCTGAACATTGAGGCTAGTTAATTGGAACCAAAGTGTAGGAAACCGTGAATCTCTGATATTCACATGATATTACGTGTTACCATCCAACAGGAGATGAGTATTCGTCTGAGGAGGTCGGTGGTTATGCGTCTGACTAAACAATATGACTTCATTTCAAATGTAAGTGTGGGGGAGGGAAAACAGCTATTTCATGGATCTGGTTACGTTTTGCAGACGAGTGTTCATACGAGTGAACCCTAGATTCATGATTTAATGCGAACCGACTCCAAGTGTCTAGGCTCTTCAAAGACAATTTTCCCCATGAATGAAATTTGAGTGATTCTTTGCCAACTATTTTCAAAAAATCGTCTTTATTGATTTCAATTTTTGATTTTCCCGTCGATTGATTGGACCGAAGTGGCCCAAGTGGTCTAGTGGATAACGCTTTGGCGTTTGAAACTATGGGCACTGGGTTCGAGCCTCGGTGGGAGCATCATCACTCACTGAGAAATGCAGGTACACCCAGCTGACGAGTCCCAATTAGGACGAAATGCGCATCCTGGATTCCACTGCTAGCCGCCATCCACCAATTGTATAAAAATCGTCTTTGTTTACTTTGAAGTTACTTACAGAACACGGTCATTGTCCTGACAGTAATTACTTTTTTGAAGTTGTACCTAAACAGCAAACTGAATCAACTGCAATAATTACACAATGTATATTTGTTTTCTTGAATCTTTTCTTGACAGGTCGTTGTATTTATGCCTCCTTTCCATCTGGTAAGCCGCACTCTGAATATATATGTATGCATTTAAACATATATATATATATATATATATATATATATATATATATATATATATATATATATATATAAGCGCCTATTTATTAGTTATCCCTCCGTGCAAGATGATCATTTCAGTATCATCACCATCTTCATTGTAATGTGAAGACGTATGATGATGATAATGAAATGAAGAGTTTCGGCAACGGAAGAATTTTATCTACTGACCTCTGAAATACTATTACTACAATTTATTAATATTGTTTACTTGGTTTCCGAATGGAACATAGGCTTTCAAAAGTACATTTATGTTTTGTCCTGTTTTCTGCAGTCCTATTCAACTGATCCGATGGTTCTCGATAGACTTCCATTAGCTGATCACAAGATCCCATTCACTCCACCTCACGCAAACATTCGCCAGACTCATCAGTCTACATTTAAGTTCCACTCGAGCCATAATATGGAGCAGAATGTGTCACAGCGGTCCCTTCAGCATGCATCTGATGCATCTACACTCGCTTCAGAATTTTTTTTGACGAATAGATCCTTGTTTGGGCCGTCCACAGAGTTCCTTGTCACTGATTTTCTATGGATGTTTAACATTCACTATCGAAACTGAACAACTCTTTATGGAAGCCTCTAATGGTCTGTTAAAATGATATGTTGCCCAAGATTATGATCCATATAGGAGATGTGATCTGATAATGAGGTTGAAAATATGAAATCTGTTCTTTGTGCTGAGTACGTTGGATCCTCACATTACTCTCAGAATGACTAGGGTTGATGGTGGTGGCCACATTGTAAACCTGACTGATAGAATTTAGTCTGCACTAAAGAATGGACTAGACATGTCACACTAGTTAGTAGTGTCCAATCAAACTACCCACTACAATCCTACCAGAGGTCAGTCGCAAGCCCAAAGAGCTCAGTGGTAACGTCTCTGACTGCAACACTAGCTGACGTGGGCTCGAGTCTCAGAAGGGAGATGAGTTCCTTCAAGGTTGCAGATACGCCTTGCTGACGACTACCAACTCGCATGAAACCTAGGTCCAAGGCTCCCTGCCTCTAACTATCCAATATCATGACTAGGGTTTGTCTGCTTCTTCTCCGTCTTTACACTGTTCAGCTGAAACCCTGTCGCCGCTGTCTTCTTCTTCTGCTCGTTCGTTGGTTTTCGCCTTCAAGTCTATTAGTTTATGTAACATCAAACATGAATATCTCTTGGGATCTTTTTATCAGTCTAATTTATTGTTGTCCTCTCGTTCTCCGTTCGCTGTGTTTTGCACAATCCAGTCCGCCAAGACTTAGAATAACGCCAGTGATTTTAATGTCTCTGTCGCTGTCTGGATTCAACATAGAACTTGGCACTGAAGTGCAGCAGTTCCAGTTGCCACGTTCCAATTGGCACACAAGGTAGACAAGAAGATGAGTGAAGAGAATCAATAGAGTTTGACAAATATAAGAGTGAAACAGAATGGGTAATTGTAGAAAGGAATATGAAAGATTACACAGACTGAATACATCTGCGCCACTGACAACGATTTTGAGCCATGTCACCTACTGTCTCCAGCCATTGATTCCTAGAGTCACGAGGGCCCCAACCCGGGAGTCTGCATCTCCCTACCTACCTTACTCAGTTTAACTGTCAAGGATTTCATGGATTGATGCCATGTTTTTGTTTGGCCACCACTGGCTCTTTTCCAACCTGAACCTATATCAGCTAGCAAAGCCCGTCGGGGGAGGCGATGATTTTAATATCCTTGTATCAATCCTATTCCCACTTGAAGCTCTTCACTGAGTATTGATATCTAACACTTGGCACTGTCATTCAGCTGTTGAATAGTATTAAATGGGATTTGAGCCATGGCTTAGTATTGAAACGGCTTGCATACTGTTTTCCTGAACGCTTCTTTATGTAAGCGACCGCTTCTTTAGCAAAGTTATTTTGATTCGTTTCAATATCAAAATTCATGATTAGAAAATTATATAAATTGAAGAGAATTCTAACGTTGATTTGCGGCGACTTGATTGGTTGCAGAATTTCATCATTATCTGACATCTGTAAATGAACCGTTAGGAAACCTGAGACTATTTGAAAGCTTTTTCGTTCCAGTTCATAACTATTCAGCAGTCACACTCATCACGGGGATTCGAATTCAGAATCTTCAGGTCATACTTATGTCACAGACTAAAATGAAGCACAATAGATGAGAACGAATAAAATAATATAGTACTAAGTTTTGACATCCATAAACATATTATCATGTCTTTCAGATAAGTAAAACGTGTTTTCCACATAAGGAAACATGCATATAGACAACAGTGCACATATGACGATTCGCCGTTAGACATTAGAAGTATGTAGTGTCTGTATCCTTCCTGCTAGTGGTACAGGCGTCTACTGAAAGGTGACTGTCAAATATATTTGCTCCAATTTGTGTAATTTGTTGGCTAAACATTTTGATGGGATTTTGATCGAATCGCAGTAGCTCTGCCGAAACTTTCAGAAAAGTCTTTTTGCTTATTTTTCCTAAACATTCTTCGATTATCACAAGTAATTTTTACGCATTCAGTATGACTCAGCTCTCCCAGCAGACGAGGCTGTTCGCACTGAAGTGTCAACAGTGTAATTAAACCATATTCTTTACACGAATTTATCTGATTCCTCTAATCTTTAGTGTAATTTTTATTTATCTTTCAACTATCCCTAAAGCAAAAGTACTCTTAAATTCGCACTAACCTGTCCTCAGCAAAAGCCTAAACTTATTCATTCAAGAACCTAATCTAAAACTTACCTCACATCATGTTTTCAATGTGCATATTTATTCACGATCACAACTGTATTTACCTAGTCTCACTAGCTTGCTCACTGAATGTTCCAAAGTCATCGTACTCTCTTTGTCTCTCCCTCTCTCTCTCTTTCTAACGGTGACTAAAGAAGTCTAATTTGGTCTGATTACTTTTATGGGTCGGTGGCATAGCGGTTAGGACACTCGCCGACCATCCACATAGTTTCGGGGTTCAGTCCTCGGCCACGGACGCACTCCTTTACCTCGCTAAGCCAGAAATAATTCTGGTAAAGAGGAAAGGTTAGGCATGAGCCTGGCAATCCTATCCTTTAAAAATAAAAACCACTGCTACAGAAACTTCAAGCCAAAAGCTTGGAGCCCTATGTTCCACTGGGGAATGTCAAGGAAAAATAATAATAAAAAATAATAAAATTTTATACAGATTAGTTATGAACGCGATCATTTTTTTATGTTAACAGCTCTTATACTCTTGATTTCAACTTAGTTGAACTTAATCATATTTAACTTTTCAGGCTGAGATGACGTTCTCTATCAATCAAAGACAATTGTTCACCTTTCATATTCATACTAAATGAAAGATCATTGATGAAGCAAAGAAAACGGAAAAAATAAATGTTCTGAGTACAATTTCACGTAGTTTAGTTAATAAATTTTAAAATTATTTACTAAATTTGACTTCTAATGGAATCAATGGCTCACATCAAAATTAGAAATTTTAGAAATCATTCATTGGTACAATGATTACATAATGAAGACATAGGTCTTGGTGTTCACAACTAAAAGTTAAATCAATTTATTTGTTTTCGAGTGTTTGTTTGTAGGCATTTGGTTTCATTTCGAGCTTTCATCATGAATTGATATCCCTCAAATAATCATTCTAAACCAGCTAGGACTACCGTTAAGCTGTTTCGTTAGCCTACCTCGTGGCTATTCAGCAGTAGCCACTCACTATCAGAGTTCGTATTCAGGACTTTTCGGGGGCAAGGAAAGCTGGCTTGTTAAACATTCAACCACTGGTATCTAACTCAGTGGTTACTGAAAGAATTATCATTTTCCCCACCGCCGAATCGTGATTTTAGCGCTTCCAGCAAACAGTCATTGTGATTCATCGAGAGCAGTTTTCCTCACTTCTGATTGGGTGGACCATAGTATCGGTTGTGACTTCTCATTAGAACTCTTTCATCGGTAAAATCAATATTCTGCACTAAGTCTACAAAGAAGTATTTTTACACAGAATGCATTGTACTTTTATTCATATTCTTTTATCTTATTCTAAATGGTACACAGTCGAATCACGTGTGCCTTGCCTGTTAATGGCCACCAAAGCCGATAGGCAAACATTCAATGTTCATTATCCCTGACACATGGTGCTGAGAATCAGACAATGTGGATTTAGACCATTTGATACAGGTGTCTGTTGCCTTCAGTACTAAACAGCTAGCTGACTAGGTGACATACTATTCGCCTTATCGACAATCTCTAATAGCTTTCGCAATATGACACAGCCCTTTTTGAGTACCTCAATAAATACTAAGTGAGGGAAACAACGAACAATGGGTAAGGTTCAAGAGTTAATAAATTGTTAAAGTAGCGGTCGAGTGATTTCTGATTGTCTCAATTTCCCAATGTAATTGGTTAATGGGAACCTTTCCTTAGAAATCGAAAAGATATGTGAATAATGACTAAGTAGAGTGAGAGGATGGAATTATTTCAAGGTTCATCATGTTTGCCTTAGTTTCAGTTCCAGTGCCCTATGTGTTACAAGCATTCTGGTGAACGAACTAGTCCGCGTAGATCCCATTTATGCCCGAAGGTTAGGTTAAATGTGTGATGTTTGGAAGGGTCCATCGCAGTGCAATTTCGCTTAGACCAGTGGACAATGTTCAGTGCAAAGCTGCTCAGTTTGAAATCCACAGATTGAAACGTAACTGACTATAAGACAATCAGATCATCCACGAAATAAACGAAGTTCGTTTCGTCTGATGAGGCAAGTCACGTGAAAACACTTGGGTGAGAAGCGAAGAAAGAACTGTATCTTGAGGTCAACTATCTTCACCAAGCAACCCAGAGGAAGATTTTTCCTTGTATATGGTATGGTGTATTCTGTTTTAGACATATGAATTCAACAAATTGACAGCTAAGTCTTTAGTTTCTGTTAGAGAAAGTTTATTTAACAGAAGACATCTGAATACACAGTGGAAAGCGGATGTGTAGTCTAGGGAGGTACGTCGAACAAGTTTTACTCTTTTTTCTAATCAGGAAGCAATATTATAATGTAGAAAAGCAGCAATGCCAGCAGCATTAAAAAGCTACTCTATCGCTTTTAGGCAAGCTTTCTGTAGTCATCAGTACCTTTTAAAGAAGGTTCAAGTTTAAGTGTATGTATTTACCCGTAAATTTAAAGCAAGAGATACAATTGTTATAGGCCTAAATTTAGCATTCGCACCAGAACATCATTTGTGTACCGAGAGAAATTTAATATCTTTCCATTCTACGCATCCTGATGCATCATCAGAATACCTAAAAACAAGGATGAATGATCGAAAGTGTAACTAGAGGGAATTTTAGGGGGGGAGAGAAGAGTTTAGTAAGCCAAGACTAAGGTTGTGTGTGTGTGGCTGCTGAGGAGATTAAGGAAAAAAGCCCAATCAAGATATCTTCTTGGTGAAACAGCATGCAGACAAGTATCAAAATAAAACGTATTACGTGAATAGAGTTAAGAGAAAGAGGTAATTCAAGTGTTGGTTTCCAGGGATTGGACTGATTTCAGGATGTGATCATTAACTAACATCAACTAGAGCATCAGTGGAAAACTTCTGGGTATTCATCACATGTTTCGTCCTCGTCCAGGACTTTTCATCATATAATACTCACTGAGGTTCGAACCCGGGACCTTCTGTTTACAAGGCTAGCCCGTAAAACTTTAAATCTCTGGGACCGCATCCAATGGTCTATGAATTCCAACTTCTGTCAATTCATGGTATGGCGCGACCAGTTGGCGAATACATTTGGCGAGTATTCTTCCTCAAACCCAGCCTGCCATGACTTCCCAGTAGAACATCAGGCCACAACCTACATGAAAAGGACTAATCACTAGTGTTAGCATTGGATTTCACCGGTTTCAGGATATCATCATGAGCTCTTCAGTACTCCAATGGTATTCAATGTTCCTCTAACGGATTTTGAAACACACAATAGTATCAATAAAAAAATTATTGATAACAGTTGACGATAGAATCACACCCAAGATAGGTCGAAAAGTTCACGCTGTGTTCATAAACCATAGCTTTTGATCTGAATCATTGATGTCTCAGCAATTCAAAGTATAAAATGATATATGATATAAATGGTATGTTCAAGAGGATGAGTGCAAAAAGTGAGTGTGAAATAACGACATCGACAAACAAATGGGCAAGCATAGAAATTCAGTATGTAAAAATTGAAAATAAAGTAGTCTAAATTGAATGATCCTCAGTGAAGGAATGGAGGACGGTGAAGTTCCTACTAGTTACATAAACCAGGTTATCGATTCGGATCACAAATGCTTCAGCAGTATATATTCCAAGGTAGCTTACCATTTTACGTAGGCTTGATTGACACAGTAGATGACTTTGTTTGAATTAAGAACACAATATTCAGCGAAGAGACTCTTTCCAACAATGAATTTATTATCAAGCTGTACAATAGTGTATATACGGTTTTATAAAGAAATTATATCCGGTGAGGGAATTAGGTCAAAGGTGTGAATACATGAAATAATAATAGCATGAAATGCAATCAAAATACTTTTGATTATAATCATAGTTCAATGTCAAGTGGCAAAATAATTAATGCCATATATAGAATAATACATAAGGTGTATAGATTTTCGAAAGAGCTACATAATTATAAGATTAGTCAATGAATATATAATGTTACATAACATGGTGTGAAATTTGACAGGATAGAATTCAATATTGTTCAGTTCACTTTCACTAATGAGATCTATAGACAGAGAGATGGCATTGCCATGGGATGTCTTGTTTGCTTTCAACAACTGCCATCCTTGTTTACAATTTAACATAGAAAAGGAATCTGAACTAAGTATTCTGTTTCTTGATGTGTTCCTTAGCAGACGTAATAACGGATCTCTGAAAAGATCTACCCTTCGGAAACGTACATAGAACGGACAACTAACTAATTTTTACAGCTGGGTGCCTATTTCCAGGAAAAGAAAGTTAATTCATTCACTCTGCATTAGGATAAGGAAAATTTGTAGTTCTGATTGCGTCGACTCAGAACTTGACTTCCTGAAAGCCACGCTAGGGGAAAACGGTTACCCTAATCGATTTATTGACAGCAACATGAAAGATAAGCAGTTCAAACTGGTCGCCGACTCAGTTCCGAAGAAAACCTTATTCATGAACTTGGAATTCAAAGGTGAACAAGCTTCAGATGTG
>CALYDD020000201.1:0-20271 GCA_944472135.2 Trichobilharzia regenti | reverse complement strand
AACGCAGCAACTGCGGTTGACTGGTCAGTTGATGCAAGTCGGACTGTCGAGGAAGCTTGTATAGGATTTAGGAATACACTAGATTGTGTCACTTCACCTTTTATGCCTTGGTACACTCCTCGAAAGCTATCGCATAAGCCACCTTGGATCACTAGTGATTTAAGGAGGCTGTTAAGACGGCAAAAGAACTTATGGGACCAATTTATTATGACACGAAGGGATAATTTTCAGAAAGACTACCGCAAAATTCGAAATCTCTGCAAGTATGCGATTAACAAGAGTCGTATGGAGTACGAGAGATGGCTAGTACTCGATTGCGTTCATTACCCAAAAAGGCTATACTCGTATATTAAACGTAGGACTGAAACTAGCAGTGGTATACCGTCACTCATAACCATTAGTGGAGAAGCGGCTGAGTCAGACGAAGGGAAGGCTGATAACCTCTCTGAATACTTCTTCTCGTCTGATAGTACCACCCAGGGATATGGCGAGGTCACTGCCGTCGCCACTCAGATGCCCTCAATTGTGGTAGAGCACACAAAGGTTCTCAAACTACTGTCTAAACTGAAGCCAGGTGAATCACCTGGGTCGGATGGACTTCACCCTAAACTGCTAATTTCCTTGGCGGATATATTCCGCTTACGGAGATTTTCCAAATGTCTTTGACGCAGGGACTGGAAGGATGCCATTATAGGCCCTATCTTCAAAGAGGGGGATAGGCAATTGGTATCTAACTACAGGCCGGTAAGTCTGACATGCATTATTGCAAAGGTATTGGAAACTATTATAAGGGATCAACTATTAGCTTATGTTGAAACACATGGCTTGTTGGCTGTGAAACAGCATGGATTCCGACCAGGACGATCCTGCTTGACAAACCTATTATTGGCTAGGGAAGACTGGGTGGAGGCCAGAGATAAAAACCATCTGTTGGACGTGGTTTTTATTGATCTTAGCAAGGCGTTCGACAAAGTATTCCACTTAGGTCTCCTTAGTAAACCTAAAGGTTTCGGACTAGACCAATGCCTATGTGAGTGGTTTAGAGATTACTTAATGGATAGAAGGCAGAAGGTTAGAGTTAACGGTGTACTACCAGGATGGAAAGCAGTATCCAGTGGAGTGCCCCAGGGAACTATTTTAGACCCCTTGCTATTCCTATTATACGTTAACGAATTACCAAGGATTCTCACTTCATCTTCATTATTATTTGCAGATGACACTAAGATATGGAAAACTGTGAATAACAACGAGGATAGGTCGGCCCTACAAATTGATTTAGATAAATTAGCTGAGTGGTCAAGCCTATGGAGTTTGGAAATGAATGCTAGGAAAAGCGCGGTAATGCACTTAGGTCAGAAGTCTTATATGTCGTACTCCCTAGGGGACACAGAACTACCTGATGTTAACGAACAGAAGGACCTAGGAATCATTGTCAGCAGTGATTTGAAAACAACTGCAAATTGCAATGCAGCTAAAGCTTTTCGAATGCTATGGGCAATTCGAAGGGCTTTCAAACGATTAGACGAGGGCATGTTCCAAATACTCTACGCAACATACGTCAGGCCTCATCTAGAATACTGCATACAAGCGGGGAGTCCATGCTTCAAAAAGGAGGCACATATTCTGGAAAGAGTACAGAGAGTAGGAACAAAATTAGTTAGTGGTATCTCACACCTTCCTTATGATAAGAGGATGGAGCATTTAAATCTCTTCCCGTTATCATACCGAAGGAAGAGAGGCGACTTAATTTTAGCATACCGTATACTTAAGGGTGATTTAGGAACTGACCTTTCTAACCTTTTCTCCCCTTCTAGGATACATTTACGGGGTCACCGCAAAAAGTTGCTCAAACCAAGGACGATTAAAATACGTGCAGAATTTCGATTCTCTCAAAGAGTGGTCAACGATTGGAACTCCTTACCTGATTCAGTGGTATCACCTCCATCGGTGAACGCTTTCAAAGTGAAGTTAGATCTCTGCAGAGGTATATTATGCAAGGATTAACACAGGCCACAAGAGCCTTCTATCCTTATCATCTGAATCTGGATAAACTTTTGTTTTACCATCCTGGAATTTCTACATATTAAGTAACTATTTGAACCAGCACCAATAACGGAAGCCAACAAATGTGCTGCGAACATGAACTTCTGCCTCTCAAACATGCCCATGTACATATTTTCCAAAATTGTCCATGACATTATTCCATCAATACCAGAAAAATAGCTAAGATAACATTAATAAATAATTTACATCAGGATAAGTCGCAAATAACTGCAGGATAAACGTGAGGGCCAGTGTGTGAATTAACGGTTAGCAAACAGCGACCCAAAACGACGGACTGACATGGACTAAAATGACACTCAAGTGCCTTATTCATCCAATGAACTTGAGCGCGCGGCATAGATTCAATATGAGCAGTACGTTGTTTATCGGAAAATGACCTTGCAAACTTTCAAATTCGGCCTTGACCCGCAACATGCTTGATCCACGGAGTGGTAACGTTATACGAGTAGGGTCAAGGCGCAGTACGTTGGCACTTCTGCAGACACAGATGGCAATTGATCTTCTCGTCAAAAAAAACCTTGGTCTAAAATTCAAAGTGGTGGAAATGACGACAGTTGGAGATAGAATACTAAGTGTAGAGCTGTCGAAAATTGGAGACAAAAGTTTGTTCACCAAGGAACTTGAAAAAGCCCTACTTGATAAAGAAGTTGATTTTGTCGTACATTCTCTGAAGGATGTCCCTACAGCTCTACCTGATGGTTTAGTTCTGGGTTGCATTTTCACTAGATCTTCGCCCGAAGATGTTGTACTGATGGCACCACATAATCGCGGCCTGAAACTACGTGATCTTCCTGTAGGTTCCATTGTTGGAACTAGCGCTGTCCGACGAGTTGCTACTCTGTCACGCCAATATCCTCACTTAAAATTTGTTTCCGTACGCGGTAATTTAAACACAAGACTCGCAAAGCTTGACGGTCTTTGGACTCCTCAAAGTGACGAACCTTGTGTAAGCATCCAAACTGTAAAGTATGATGCGATTATTCTGGCAAAAGCAGGAGTAGATAGGATGGGATGGTCAGAACGTATTGATGAGGTTCGTGAATTTATTAATTTTCGTATCACTGATAGTAAAATTTCTCACCTTCAAGGTTTTGTAAAGTAAATTTACAGAACCACATTAGTTTTATAAACTTCAGTGCATTAAAAGTAAAAGTCACGATATCGTCAATGTAAGGTTTTATGGTTATTGCATGTATATTCGATTTGTGGAGAGCGTGTTTCATTGTAATGTCACGAAAAAATGCTATAATATTTTATTTATATAAACTTGCTCCTGTCTTTCAAGTAAAACTTTAGGATAACATCGTGAGGGCGGTATGTACGTAATTGTTGCGCCTGCTGACACTAGTGGTGCTAGTTTTTTGTCTTGTGTGCAAAATAGACCTATGGTGTTCCTATCTGCCTACTATCCAGTTGCGTAATGAATGTTTGACTTAATTAGTAGTAAGAGTATTAGTGATTTTCACACATTGGTCGTTCTCTAACATGTACTCCGCTCAGTTATATGAGACATCTGTGCATCGTATAATCCTGGCACAATTATTGGACCCTTATTAAGTACAGCATTGGTGAATGACTAGCTCATCCGATTATTCGATGTTCAGCTAATGGGTGTCGCTTTTCAGTCCCTTTTTATCTACTTCATTTTGGGCAACTGCGTGGTATCGCCAGCCCTCACAATCAGTGTAGCTTATAGCCTGAAACATTGAAATCCCCCTTCCAGGATCTAAATGCTAATAGGTAGCCGAATATCTCAAATTGCCTAAGGCACGTGATTGATGTGAGTGTGAAAGTTAATTAGACACCACATCAGGAGTTATTTAGTGAAATGTAGATCCGAATTACTCAATATACTCAGCTCCATAATTGAAATTGTGCCCATAACACTTCTAGTTTGATATTTCCACAAAGATGTGAGTAATGCAATATTTTTCCTCTCGTAGTGTTATCTAAAGTTAACGTTGATGCAGCAGTAAACCAGTGACATTTGCACTATTAGTATTATTATCATCTCGGTTCAGATTATTAGTTAGTGTGCAGATGTTTAATTTATCTATCAAGTTGTCTTTTGAAAGCATTTTTATTTACTTCATGTTATAAAATCACCTTATTTCTTCAAGAGCTAACCGTCAATATTGAGGAGATGAGATTAACTTTTTTTGTGATAAGTGCTAATTAGAGGAGAAATTAGAATTTAGTTTGTTGTGCGATTCGCATCTACAGTCTGTTGAGTACTTTTTGATCCACTGAGAAGCAATTTATTGCTTATAAATAATTTCTAGTGGTTAAGTTACACAATACAGAACTCATCTCCTTACAAATGCGCACTAAACTTTAATATAGCACAATTTTTTCTGCTTTTTAAGCAATTGTGTCATATTTGTCAGTAGAATATTCAAATACTGGTTCTGTAAGCACTGGATACTTAATGCAGTATCCATCTCTATGTCAGTCGATAATTTTAGCAGAATTTCTATATACATGATCATTCGCTTGTATCTAGATGACTAGGTTACCAGTATTCTGGTAAGACAATATGTTCCAACAGGTGGATGTGATTTTGATTGATTTTGATGCTTCAATACTAGAAATTGCGATGATTCACTGGAGTAAATAGAAAGTGTAATTCTGTTGGGCAAAATGTTGGGAAATCAGTCTCCAAAATACATTGAACTCGAGTCTGAATGTTTTCATTGTATATTTCTTTCCTGTCAGATGTAATAGGGTTGATTTTACAGAAATGACCTGCCTCAATTGATAGATTAAACATACATAAGCGGTCAGATGTGTTGGTCTATACGCTTATTTGGCAAGTTGCATCAGTTCCAATGAATTGGTTGACTAACGAGTGATGTAGCGTGAAGTAGAATTAAAGTGGGAAAAAGTTATAAGTGGTCATACAAAGACGCCATGCCAATTCATAAAGTTACTAACTGTCGATTCAAGTTAATTTAGCACTTACATGATGCTGTAATTCAGTGAAGAGATAATTCGATGTATTTTACAACGGTGCAAGTTCATTCTTTGCTTTATTGTATCTTAGATTCCAAGTCTTTATTTGATTACTTTGTCTCTTTCACATCTCTCATTGTTGTCCCACTACTTTTGTTGCTTGGACCTTGTATGCTTTTCCGAAGTGTGTCAACTTGCACTGATGCACTTTTGTACAAAGTTTTAAGCTGTTAAGTCACTCAACTACTTACGGAACTCGCATATATATATATGTTTTGTGCTGGAATGAGTTGAAAAACTTATTACCAATCACCATAACGTGGCTAGTTTTTATTAGTTTTTGGTTGTTTCTGTTGTCAACAGGTTCTGTCGACTTCCTTTCATGCTGTAAGCCAAGGTGCTTTGGCTTGTGAATGCCGCCGACACGATAGCTTTATTTTGGATTTACTATCACGCATTCATAATGAGTCAGCTGCTTTGACTTCAATTTCAGAGAGGAGTTTAATGCGTCAACTTGATGGTGGTTGTTCCATTCCCATCAGTGTTCGCAGTTATTTCACCTCAAAGGGAAACCGTGAACACTTCAAACTCACTCTCCATGCAAATATTTTAAGCATTGATGGTATAAAAAGTGTGGAAGAGTCCGCATCTGTTATTTTTCCAGAAACCATGTCCGTAGATTCAAACTGTGAAACAGATGTAAATCCGAATAATCATAAGCACAACAGTGAAGGAAATATGTCAGTAAGGGAGAACAGTATGAAGCTAATATCATCTCCAAGCGAAGTGAGTTACCGATCCACCTGTTATTTATGATGAAAGCAGTTGCACTTATTAAATTTATTGCATAAGGTTTTTGAAAGTATGATGATTGGTTTTGAGTAGGCATAATATATAGTCATGTTAACCAAAAATTTTGAATACATTTTAAATTGTTGGGTCCTTTTTGGTTATTCTGTTGGTAAGATTATCCAGTATCCGAGTACCCGGTTACTATTCTTTCAATCTTTTTAAACATAGTCATTTAGGTTAACTGGGTACTTGTGCATCCAATAACAATCCATTCTTGCTCGAACGTGGCTGACTAGTTTTACCAACCAACTACGCTGAATAAATAATGTTATTTCAACTGGTTAGGCACCAAAGTACTGCGTGTAGTTGAGGTTATCAGTCTACACGGCATTATAAGGAATGTCCTCCATACCTTTGCTTATACTGCTACGCAACTCCATTCACTTTCAACTTTCATCTTCAACATCTTCACAAACAGAACCTCCTAACTGATCAACTAGGCAGCTGACAGGCATGACAAAGCATGAAGATGTTGAAGATGAACTTGAGAATATCGCTACAGTTGGTGATCGTGATGCAATAATTTGTTCAAATAAAAATGACGATGATACGTCAGGTCTCAATAATATTCTTCTTGGAGCACTGATCGACTTGGAAGTACTTATTCCGGGTTATATTCTCATTTTGCATCATATACACTTATGTTTAAGCATTTATTGTCTCCATTATCAATTGGGTATTGTTTTTATATTGTAATGTAGCAGTATATATCTCTGAATTGTATTGGGAACGACTGTCACATGTATTACGGTGTTATTTGATTTTGCTTGATATGCCGTATTAGCCTTAACACTTGACTTTCTACCAATGTGTATTGGACTCGAGTCCCACTCAATATGATGTTCGTCTTGAAATCCTGGCGAACATCACTCATTTCTCTATTATGTAAAAGATTTTATTTTGATCAGTCACACAGTGTTGTTGTTGAATAACTATCCTATAAAATTCGTTAGGAAGATCAGTAAAGGCCAAAAACAAAATAAAAATAATTGTGGAAGTAGTAATGATAACATAAATAAGAAAGAATATAAGTCATCCACTGTTATACCATATAAGGAGGGGACATCTGAGACACTACGTAGGATTCTTAATAAAGCAGGAATTAGGGTGGCATTCAAACCTACAAACTCACTCAGGGACAAGCTCTGTAGGTTAAAGGACCCTGTCGGTTGACCCAATTAGACCAAATAATATAATTTACAAAATACCCTGCAATGACTGTGAGCTAAGTCAACTACATAGGTCAAACTAGTAGGTCGGGGATAGTCAGATTATCAAAACATAAGAATTTAGCTAAGGTAAGAATGGTTGACCCTGAAAAGATAAGTAATTTAGAAAAAAGCTCAGGACTACATTGCACTTCACGCATTAACAAACAGCCACACAATACGGTGGGATAGGGTTAAAATTCTAAAAAGTAATATAGGTAGGTGGAGAGATAGGTTGACTACTGAATCCTGGCTGGTTCATTGAGTCTACACCCAACACAACACATGCAACAGAAATGCCTCAATGCAAATACCAGAAATATGGAAGATATTATTGCCACCACCAGTCAGTCAAATCAGAGGAGGAAAATAAATAATCTTAAAATTCTATTTCAATTCAAACACATCACAACATTCTAACAAGTAACTTATTATGACTATAAAAACACTCGTCTTATTTCCCATCTGATTGTAATTGATCAATAACACTCGTATTATTGTTTCTGAATGTGCATTATCTCATATTGGTTTTTATTCCAATATCTAACCGATTCCACACATGTATATAAATGAAGGAAATAAGTTGTGTGATTAACTTGATATGATCATGAGCAATAGGTTGTGCTCGAAACGTTATCAGTTAATATTACTGTACAACACTGTGTGATTTACCAAAATAAAATCCTACACATAATGTAGTTAAGCTACTGTAAGTTTGGTAGCCTAATATTAAAATTGCTTTTTATCAATTAAGAGTTTTTGGATTTGTATATGAATGAGAAATTCCTCCCCTTGTTTATATGCCTGTCACGTTAAGGTCTACTTTATTTCTTCAAAACACATTCATCCGGAAGTTTCGATCGAAAAGGTGTACTCTGTTTAATTCAACTATCGTTAATACACTTGTAGGTGAGTGTTCTCGAATGACCTCATATCGGTCGGTCCTCAATTTCCCATTTCGACATAATTTTTATAGATTATTTTACCTTGCTAGGTGTCTGCTCAAATAAATGTCAGTTTTCTAGTAACTTTTCTAGCATCGAATTGATAATATTTGGCATCTGACTCTTTCTTTGAAAACTTAAATTATCACTTTAATCCCCACCAATGTCTTATCTGTTTAAAGGAAATTAATGAGTTGAGTATATAAACCACTCTAATTAACCTCAAAAGCATATCCGTGCTGGTGGTTTAGTAGTTGACAAAACGTCAGCATGTCTATGAAACTCTTGTCAGGTTTTCGCTGAATCCAGTCACTTATTTTGAGGGGAGATGTGAACTATCCTTGAGACCATACGTGCTGAGTATCAGTGTACCCTCTTTGTTTGTGAAAGGTGGGCATTAGGCGTTAAGCCACTGAATCACACTTATCTCTACTAATTGCCTACAGTGGGGACGACACGTAAACGATCTAGACATAAGGTGTAGCATTTTGCATTATCCGAAAAGACTAAATCTTCTTTGGTTTAGTTCACTAGGAGATGTGTTACGCACACCTACACATCATCTAGATCGATGCACCTTGTAGGTAGGTTGGTAAAAAGGCAACCGATAGCTAAATCAACACAGTACAAGTTTTTAAAATTGCTGAGTTATGACCGGCAGTGTCTAGAGAAAGGCTTATCAGCTCATTGGAGTCCTTGAGACAACCGAAACTAGGAGTGTTCGCCTAATATTTTTTATAATAGTTTATTTTGTAATATAACTTTCTTTGGTTAACTTCTTATTCCCTCTTTCTGCACATAGTTTGGTGACTGATGATTTTTTCTGTTATCCTGTTGTTTTCCCCCATTACTTTCTTCCTGATATGTGGATAGGAGCTGGGACATTATGACTGGTTAGTAAAATGTCTTCGTACAGAGATTACAGATGAGGCATGATTTTGCTTACCAAATTTAAGAATATGCAAATTAAATCCCTCTACTTGTTTGAAGAACCTATCCTTGACTTTATGTCAGGATTGCATGGTCTTAGTCACTCGAAGAAATTGATTCATCGCAAACGAAGGTAAGAACGGAGATACGAAAAACTAGACTTTGTGTGTGTAAGGATGCCAATAACGAATGAAAACCTAAAAAGTTATTGAATCTGGTTAGTTTAAAGCTTCTTAGGTCATCAAATGTAGAAGAAAACAGCGTGTTGTCAGCAACACGATCTGTGTAGCAGATGGCACATCGGTAATGCACTCTCGAGCACCGTATAAACTCTAGAAGAACATGTCATTCTCTATCGATTTTGAGTTTAGTGTATAATACTCCACGAATGGTTGATATTTCAGTGAATGAATCTGTTTCCGAGGAATTTTCAAGTTTATAACTCAGTAGTGAGATAAACTATAGTCACTAAAAGTGACTGGATTGCGGTTTGCAGACTGTCATATTTAATTGTAGGCGTTTTTTCATCAACCCCAGTGTTTACAGGTGAAGGATGTTTAAGTTGTGTGAATATTGTAATAGTGTTGTTTGATTGTTGGTCGGTAAGAGTTTATCGTCCTATCTTTGGTTATTGGAATATGATGTGTCTTTGAAATCATTCGAAAATTGACGCATCAACACCTGACATATTCTAAATCGACTTTTTTTTGGGGGGGTGGTCGGGGTTTGGAAAATTGATCTACTGCATTTAAAGATGATACTCATATAAACTATGCTGGTTAATCAAGAAGCTATTTGAGTGTGATGTAAGAGAACTTAGTGCAATGGACATATGGATGTGAAGCCTTGCATTTCATTCAGAATTCAAGGAGTGAACAATCATCATCATCAAAGTAATCGTAGTGTATGTCACTAGCTGCATAATTATAATGGCATACAAAATTCATTGTTACGACTACTCTTCACTTTTGTTCTTTATTGCATTACAATGAATATTCGATTAATTCTCATCAACTTTAATCATCTTTAGGAACTCACATCTGAGGAAGAACTCGGTCGCTTTGTTAACCGCACGTTGACAATATACATATCTGTAGTTAAATCGTTAAACACACCCAAATGCACATACAATTTGTATACTGTGTTTCAGAATATGCGTGCAACATTTATGTAATCATTAACTTGAGTAATGCTATGAGTCTTAAATTTTCTCTTACCATTGCCAGGATGATATGAAATAAACTCACAGTTTTAAGAAAAGCATTGGATTTTATAGAGAGGTTTCGTGTGCATTTCGGATTGTGAGGGCGATTGTTACTTCCCGGCTGCCCACACCGTGGAAGTTGGTTGCGTGACCGCAGAGCCCAGGGGACAACTGCTTGAGGCCGGTCACACGCGGCCTGTTTTTGTTCGTTCTTTTTTGTTCGGTGTGTCTCAGTAGCAGATTTATCACTCCCGCCCTGTGACACGGCAGCAGGAAGCGCGGTCGTTGTTAATCCGGGCCACGGCCGATCCGGCATGAAATTTTGTAATTTTGTATTGGACATGATGTTGGATTGGGTAGCTGCTTTTTGTTTAACCGCTATCCAAACAACCTGCCTGGCATGGTAGAACCTCAAGAGACATAAGTCTCAGCCAGTATAGCTTGAATAGATCATTGCGGTGTTCAAGCCCGACCACCACATCAAGGTAGCAGCTTTCGGTCGGGTTGGATTTTATAGTGGGTGACAAAGTCGAAATTATCATGATGCTAAATTTTGCTTGTTTGAGTTCTTTGCCTACGCAATCATTGACAACAGTTTGTCAAGGGTGAAGTATGAACGTCATTGTACAACATACACATGTCCTTTCCGTTATATGCTTTTCCTCCCATTTTCGTATTGTTTGCTTTTCACAAAAACAGTTGAGGATAGCCGCTTGATTGTTCTGTTTCTCAATTACTAATTAGTTTACTAAAAAGGATGTATAGGGAACTGTGTAAACATAGTTGTGAATTTTAGTGAGTAAGTAATAAGGCTTAAAACGTTAGTTGCATTAGCTTGCGACTGTTGAATATCCTGTATTTACTGTCAGCCTTGTCACTATGCAGTACCAGATCGGTGTTGAACGAAAGAAAATTAACGGTTAACGCTTAATAAGTTTTTTTTAAAAAACAAATTCGGTATGCACATCGATTTATAATAAGTTCTGCTGTTGTCGCAGATAGTTTTCAGATTTAAAGAGCATTATCTAGCTTGTTATGATGAGTTGTGTTTGGTTATTATTCCTGTAATCCTTTTCCGTCTATGTATATAGCATGAATTAAAAGAAGCTTCAGACCCATCATCTGTGTATATGGGTGTATTGGTTACTCCGATTTCGGATATTGCACGTCTTAAGATGGCTATTGCTCAAAGTTTGGGTTGTGCAGTAGGAAACAGTCTTCTTACAGCCGGTGGTGATAAAATTCTCCATGAAATACGTTCTAAATGCAGTGGCCCGCATAAATCCACATGAATAAATAAAAACAAAGCTCTACAGTCCTGTCCATTTTTTGTTCCTTTCTATTCTATAGTGTTTTAATTTGCATTTAGCTTTGTTGTTTACTTAGTCTTTCTTAATTTTCTTTGTAGTGATTCTTATATTTTTCAAATCCTCAGCATGATAAACTATGGGGATATGCTTTATTATTATTATTCTGTAAATGGTTTAGTGAGAATGCCTCTTCTGTAATTTAGATTTTAGTCTACTGTAAAATTTATGCCTATGTATATAAAAATTATTTGTGATGATATAAATGTAAATGTATCAATGACCTTTTGAATATTTTCAATTTGAATGCTTGATATATGCTGCGACTACTTGACATTTCACCTTTATTTTGACATATTGTGCCAAGTAAGTGTGTGTGTGCAATGTGTCCACTGTTTCTGCTTTCTTTAACATTATTTCGCCGACGTAATTATTCCTTATCAGTCTTTAGATATTCTAACTAATAAATTCACCCGTTTCACTCATACGGTAATATCAATCACCGTAATGTTAGAATGATAAAGTGTCTTTTCCAATTGCCCAGCTTAAAATAAGATTTCGTAAAATCTAGATCAAGTTTAGTGGCAGTGCATTTTTTCAAAATGCGAAAACGATTTTATTGGTCCTATATCCATTTCAATATAGCGAAAATATTCATTCAGACATCTATCTATAGAACACAAAATAATTGAGCCAGCAAAAAATATCCTTTTTGATAATTTTCTCTACTGGCTCTACAATTGTATATGCATGTTTATATCCATAGAATATTGTAGAATGGTAGTCAATAACAATATTAGTGTTTGATGATATTACATGGTTGGAGGCAATCCGCCATAGGAAGGAAGCCTTGAACCTAGGTCTCGTACTAGTTGGCACTCATCAGCAAGGCATGTCTGCAACCTTGAAGGAACTCAAGGTTGAGATTCGAACCCGCATCACCATGTGCCGACTGCAGTCAGAGCTCGCGATTGACCTCCTGTAGGACTGTAGTGGATATTTTGATTGGACACTAGTAACTAGTATGATGTGTCCAGTCCTTTCTTCACTGCAGACTGAATTCTATTATTAGTGCTTTTAAATAATATCGATTTGTAAAGTAAGATCAATGGAATTACAGTTCATTAGGGATGCTTCAATTACAATAATAGTAATAATAATAACAAAGATATGATGATCTGATACCAAATAGAATATCAACTAAAATTAGGGAAAATTCCACAAAAATTCAGGATCATTCAAACCGTGATGACCAAGGTTAGGATAATGTCTGAACTAACTTCTTTTGGACTGCTCCTGTGGAGCCAGTTACATAGGCCGTACAATTAGGCGTGTTTGTCGTCGGATTTCCGAACATCATCCTGCGTGGTTAAGTAAAGGAGAAACAAAATCTATTCGTAGTGCTATTCTACTTCATCTTGTGGATACGGAACACAAGATTGATGTTAACCAGGCTTTCAGAGTCATTTGCCGCATACCAACAAACCTTAATTTCGCCTTAAGAGTTCGATTACTAAATAATGCTGAGGCTGTTAGGATCCCTATTAAGAAGCCTAGTTTATGCGTCCGAAAGAAGTTAGTTCAGACATTAGTTATCCTTACCTTGGTCATCAAGGTTTCAATGATCCTTAAATTTTTGTGGAATTTTCCAAATTTTAAACGATATTCTATTTGCTATTATATCTTTATTATTATTGTTTAAGCATCTTTAATGCACTGTAATTCCATTGATCCTACTTTACAAATCGATATTATTAAAAAACTATTGTTATTGACTACTATTCTAGAATATTCTGTGTCTGTCTGTCTGGATACAACATAGAACTTGCCACCGAAGTGTAGCAGTTCCAGTTGCCACGTTCCAAACAGCACACAGAGGTAGACAAGAAGATGAGTGAAGAGAATCAATACAGTCTGACAAGTATAAGAGCGAAACAGAATGGGTAATGGTAGAAAGAAATATGAAAGATTACAGAAACTGAATACATCTGCGCCATTGACAACGATTTTGAGCCATGTCGCCTATGGTCTCCAGCCATTGATTCCTAGAGTCCCGAGGGCCCCAACCCAGAAGTCGGCAACTCCCTACCTAACTCAGCTTAACTGTCAAGGATTTCATGGATTGATGACATGTTTTTGTTTGGCCACCACTTACTCTTTTCCAACCTGCACCTATATCAGCTAGTAATGCCCGTCGGGCGGGGGAGGCGATGGTTAGGCATGCGCAGCACGTGACCTAGCCATCTCAATCTATGTAACTTTATAGCCTCGTCGATTGATTTTCCCTCTTTACCCAACACTCTACGCCTAACGTCAACATTGCTTACCTTATTAAACCCCCTGACATGAGAAAGAGATCGCAGACATCTATGATCTATGTATATAAACATATATATAATTGTCGGGCCAGCAGAAGAAATTATCGAAAAGCATATTCTTTACTGGCTCAATTATTTTCTGTTCTGTATTTATTTATCAGTGGAATATTTCTCACAAAAAATCCATCGGAAATGATTACATTATTTGCATAAAACTATAAACTATTGATTGGTTGAATGATTGAGATGAGTGGCTGTATACCACTTGAACCTGTGTGCAATGGAAGTTGTGAATTCGATTTATGATTGATTATACACTTATGTTGACGGCTGATGGTGTCAAGTGTCAGTGTCTGTTCTATTCTGGCTAGTTAGTGTAATAGTGCACTGAATATGACTGATTTTCAGCATCAGTCTAAAGCTGAACTTTTTCAATTCCATCAATTAATTTTTTATGTAACATTGATCCACCTCTTTTGTTTATTGATCAATGTCTTAAGAAGAGAATTCAGAATTATAATGAAGGCTTTAGTAAGTAAGAGACAACAAATAAAATGGCCTGTACGGTTGGAATCCAATATGGTAGGGGATTACTTGTTGCGAGAATATTTTTTCGTATCATTCTACTTTTTTGTAAAAATTCATTTATATTGGGTGGTGGTTGGTAATCGACAAGAGACTAGAAATATACGTTTCGTAATAATTGGCTCTCGTCTGCATAGCATGTTTGTAATCTGGGATAAACATACATTTGATAAATGGCACTGAGGCCTCAGTACTGTAGTCAGAAATGTTATCGCTGAGATATTTAGGTTCACTGGAAGTAGTCGTTGCAGTGCACTCTGACTACAGCAGTGGGCAATGCTTATTCCAATCTCAGGGTAGATGATGCTGTTTACATGACTGCCGATAAATCTTCTTGACTAGAGTCAATGAAAATGAATTCTAGCTCTGAAACTTTCTTTCAATTGTCACCAACTGTTCAGTATCAATTCAGAGTGCATCTCAATAATTAGCTCCCAGGATAGACGCCTTGAACGCTGAAAAGAACACTTTGAGGAACAGTTTAACTTGCCTACAGCCACACCGAACCTCCCCGCCATCCAGAACACACCCGAATGGGATATAGACACTGGTCCGCCGTCTGTAAGTGAGGTCACAAAAGCTATCTGTTACCTGAAACGAGGCAAAGCGGCAGGACCCGACGGAATTATTCCAGAGGTGTTTAAATATGGGGGCGACATACTAGTATGTAGATTAACTGAGGTACTAGGCAAAGTCTGGGAATCAGAGACGGTTCCACCAGACTGGAGTAAGTCACTTATTATACCGATATTATTCCTACCTTCACTCTCCGACAGATCCTAGAACATAGACACACTTTTCGGCGTCCAACAATTGCCTTATTTCTTGACTTGAAGGCGGCCTTCGATTCCGTGGATCGAAAGATACTATGGCAATGTTTGACTGTGAAGGGAGTGCCAAGAAAGTACATTGCACTAATCAAGGCACTCCATTCAAACTCACGTAGCCGTGTAAGGGCTTATGGGCAATTGTCATCTGAATTGATAACAACCAGTGGTGTCTGACAGGGATGTCCACCTTCCTCATTTCTGTTTAACTTCATCATAGATATGCTAATAGAAGTATCCTTAACTGAACGTAACGACTTGGGAATCGACTTGTTACCAGGGAATAGTCTTATGGACTTAGAATATGCGGATGACATAGTCCTGCTAGGGGAGGATGCTGATAAAATGCAGTCTTCTGAACACCGTGAGCAGCAATCTTCGTATGTTTGGTATGAGATTTGCCCCTGCAAAATGTAAGATGCTGCTACAGGACTGGACCACGTCAACTCCAAGCTTAGTGATAGGGAGTGAACTGATAGAACATGTTGACCACTTTACCTATTTGGGAAGTTGTATCAGCACCAACGGACTGATTGGCGATGAAATCTCAGCACGGATCCGAAAAGCTCGAGCTGCTTTCGTCAACTTACACCATCTTTGGCGTAGGCGTGACATCCGGCTATCAACCAAGGGACGTGTGTACTGCTCAGCAGTTCGCTCCGTCCTTCTCTATAGCTCTGAAACATGGCCAATACGAGTTGAAGACATGAAAAGGTTGACTGTTTTTGATTATAGATGTCTACGATCTCTTTCTCATGTCAGGGGGTTTAATAAGGTAAGCAATGTTGACGTTAGGCGTAGAGTGTTGGGTAAAGAGGGAAAATCAATCGACGAGGCTATAAAGTTACATAGATTGAGATGGCTAGGTCACGTGCTGCGCATGCCTAACCATCGCCTCCCCCGCCGACGGGCATTACTAGCTGATATAGGTGCAGGTTGGAAAAGAGTAAGTGGTGGCCAAACAAAACATGTCATCAATCCATGAAATCCTTGACAGTTAAGCTGAGTTAGGTAGGGAGTTGCCGACTTCTGGGTTGGGGCCCTCGGGACTCTAGGAATCAATGGCTGGAGACCATAGGCGACATGGCTCAAAATCGTTGTCAATGGCGCAGATGTATTCAGTTTCTGTAATCTTTCATATTTCTTTCTACCATTACCCATTCTGTTTCGCTCTTATACTTGTCAGACTGTATTGATTCTCTTCACTCATCTTCTTGTCTACCTCTGTGTGCTGTTTGGAACGTGGCAACTGGAACTGCTACACTTCGGTGGCAAGTTCTATGTTGTATCCAGACAGACAGACACAGAATATTCTAGAATAGTAGTCAATAACAATAGTTTTTTAATAATATCGATTTGGTTGTGTCATCTGTCGAAAGTTGCAGGTATGACCAGTGTGTCTTCCTCCAGCCATAAAACTTGCCGGATAACCTTGTCTTTGATATTTCTAAGGTGCATTTAGTTTTCCAATGTCCATGAGCATAGTATCCCAAAACAATATATTTGTCACTGCAAGACTTACTTCCTGTTATGTTAACTGGAATTATCAACATGTTGAAACTGTCTTACGATACCATATCTAAATACTACATTGCGATTATTACTTCATTTTACGTAATCAATGATTTCTGATTATCATCGCATTCCACAGAGTTTTATGGAAGCTAACTTCAGGTTGTAGGTAATTTGCGGAGCGGCACCGGGATTTGAAATAAAACTTTCCTCAACTCAAAACGTTTAGTAATAAGTGATGACTTACCGAAGCGTTATTGTCACATAGCCTGCTTAAAGTGCCACCAGGAACTTGTCTTTACCAGAGTTATCATCTCTTCCCCTGTTGTCGTTTCTGTCTGATTTCTCTAATAAAACTAAGTGCTTGCTTTGATTTGCTCACTTGTGATAAGGATGAAAAAAGAGTACGAATGCATATTAGCCACTGCTGTCAATGCTTAACTGCATAATAATGTAGTGTCCATAACCGTGGGTAACTGTGTTAAAATGCACGTCAGCCAAGCAACTTAATTGAATCAGATCAGTGATGAGTGACTTTACGAACTAATGCAATGTGTTTGTCTGGTTATCATTAGCCTTCTACTAAAGTGGTTCTACTTCCCCCAGTGTAATGCATCGTGGTAGATAATGGATTATCATGCAGAACATGAGACTTAATGTCTTCAGTCACTGAAGGTTTATCAGTAACTTTTTTGCCTAAGGACTTATGTTCAATTTTCACCTTACTGACATAATGTTTTTAGTAACGAGATATGTAGTATTACAGTGCTCAAATACTTGGTACCAATCTTGAATGAAAATGTTTTCAGTCAAATAGTAGACCAGAGGGCATAGCTGATGCCAAATTCTCATACCTCTCTTACACAATTTCATATGTGATTTGAGTAGAAGCGGAATTAACAACTTCTGTCTGTGCTGAGAATGGGTCAAACTTAAACTACCGGAAGTTATCCTAAAACCTGCTGATTTGTTGGCTAAATCCCCTGAAAGATAATCATGTCTGCAGACTGACTCGATATAATGCTGTCTTCTGCATAATCCAAGTTAGCAGCATTACTATTCAGTGATGAAGAAGTTCATGGTATTATTTGTAAAAACTGAGTAAATTTCAACTGGTGTTACAATGCGTTCTGCGAACATCAGTCAGTCCTACACAGCATACTGAGAGTCCGGAAAACAAAAGGATATTTTACTCCCCCTGACTGGCTTCAATGTAGAACTTTGCACAAATGTGTAGCAGTTCGAGTTGCCACACTCCCTCCATGTAGCACACAAAGCAAGAGAAGAGAGTAAAGAGAGATACTAAACAGAAATCTGAAGCAAAAAGAAAAGTAATACGGAAGAGCTATATAATTTTATTGGGTATTATAAATCACAAATAGTGAATGCATCTGCACCAACCATTGAAAACTATTTTGACACAAATTATCAATTGTCTCCAGCCGTCATTGGTTTTTACCATCCCTAGGACCTCAACCAGGTAGTCTACACCTCCTTAAACTGACTGTTGTGGATTTCATTGACTGATGAAGCCATGTTTTATTTTGATTACCACTGGTTCTTTTCTAACCTAATCCTACACAGGCTGATATTGCCTATTGTCGAGGAGGAGTGAAACGCAGTTGATATAAGTGGTATACAAACTACTCATCTCAGTCCATCAGTAGTATATAGTCTGAAGACAAAGAAGATCTTTATATTTTCATGTATCTACTCAAGTTATTGTGTCCTGCTTATTTCAGTAATGCGATACCCTTATCAGCTAAAAATATAAGCCAAATTTTTAAAAACTTGAATCATTATACCAACTGTTTTATCTTATCAGGGTGATTTAATTTAGTAAAGTGATATGACACATTTTCATTTTGTATTAAATTTGTGAAATATTGTTAATTGTCATCTACACATTGACGAAATGGATTTCTTTAAATTTCGCTGATAGTTTCCGCTGTCTATAAATGTGTATTGATTAGTCTAGTGGTTTAAGTGTCTGTTAGTCACAGTTTGTTGATTTCACCTGCATATCACTTTTACTTATTCTGTTATATGCATATTTCTTTGTTGTTATTGTTGCTATTAATGCATGTTAACTCTTCCTTACTTGTAGTAAACAAAAATGGATAAACAGAAATCGAGGAAAAAACGCAAAGCTTACTATCGAAAGTGTGCAGCAGCTTCCAAGAAATCACGTGTGAATGACCCAAATAATTCTCAGACTGTCGTACCGAGAAATCTGCAGCCCGGTATGACTGGTTATATAATGACATACAACCAACGTGAACGTTTAGCTCATATTGAAACTTATCGTTTATTGAATCATACATTAGATGAAATATCAGGCAAATGTGATATATCAAAACCTGAAAAAACCGGAGAAAATCAAAATCATGATCCAGTGGATAAAGATAGCACGGTAGTGGATTCTGAATCTACTAGTGTAGTTGCTGATGAAAAGGATGAGGATGTAGAGGATATATATGCTCAGTTGCTTCGTGAAAATTGTTCAACAAATCTGAATAGCTCCGGAAAGAAGTGTTCTTTTTATCCTGTAAAAACGCATATCAGTAATTGTTCTTTTATCCTGCATCGAACGGATATAGTTTGCCCTGCAGAACTTTGCCATCGTCTGTATCAAAGATTGCTGTCAACTAGCGATGCAGAATCGCGTCATGTTCTTCGCTTAATGCCTGTTGTAAATACTTGTCGCTCAGACCTTCCAGTACTGTATACTTGTCTACAGCAAGTGTGGTCGCAGTTCCTTGGTTTACCGTCAGATGAGCTGAATCCTAAAAATACGGATTCACCGGAGTCTGAAATTAAAATTCCTTTAGAGGAAACATGTGCTCAGAAAAGTTGTGTAACTTTCCATGTACCAAAGCAAACTGCAGGTGAGAGTACTTTGAAAGGACCAAAAACGTTCATGATTATTTTCAAAGCTCGTGGCTATAAGGCTATTACTCGTGACGATGCAATACATGCCACAATTAAAGCAATCAAGTCAGTGGATTCCTCATGGGAGATATGCAATTCATCACCTTCAGTTGTAATTTCGATAACTGTTCTTTGTAAAATAACGTGTATCAGTTTACTTGAGAATTTTTTCACATATCGCAAATATAATGTTGCAGAAATCTTCACACCGTCAACTGTTGTAGATAAGACTGAACAATCATAATATAATGCTCTGTGAAAGTCTTTTTGTTTGTCTTATTGAAATTGTTTTTCGCCTCAGGAAAGAGTTTTACGCCAGAAATGATCATCAGTAGGAGTAAGAACGAAAAAATGCACTTGTTTAGTAAATGGTCTCAAATATTATTACGTATTAAACTAGAATTTCTCTGGTTAGATTCATGATCTAAGTAATATATTACTATTACTGACATTTGATTGCGGCAGGTGTGTTCATAGATTTGGGTTTCAGATACGGTAGATGCGGATAAATTATCCGGGATGTGGTAGTTATACTGTAGTATATGCTAGAGGAACAGACTTGGCAAATGTATCATCAATTTTGCTCTAGGCAATGTAATGTAATGGTAATATAATCCCTTTTTTGACATGTGGATTT
>CALYDD020000200.1:0-25694 GCA_944472135.2 Trichobilharzia regenti | reverse complement strand
AATATTGTAGACAAGAATACGATGGCGAAGTATATTCACCACAATATATATTCTTCATTGACCCTCACATGAAAACTGTAAAGGGACATTTCACAACACATATTGAACACACGCACTGTTGTACACAACATTGACAGTAACTTCAGGCAAAAATACGAATACTTGGGTAGTAAATTTTTATGTCAAAATGGAGGATTTTGGTATTTTCAGTCATGTTTGTGACATACTACACTATCATAATGAAAGAGAATAAGTATCAATGTAATAGATATTTTCGTTTAGTCATTATATCCCAAAGAAGACTTGCAGACGCAGGATTCGCATCACCTAAGTATAGTATGGAACATATAATGTGAAGATGAACCGAATGCCCGCATGAAATAGTGGAGCCGGATAGAATTTCAGGCTCTCAATCGTTTGGAAATATTATGTTGAAAAGTTGATCAGTGTTCCGCTCGATGAGGCAAGCAATGAATGAATTCTATCACCGGTGATGATGATAAACATTTGAAGTCTGATTGTTATGGACTAATATTCTATTGGTTAGAGGAGACAGACAGAGAGTGAGAACCGACGAGTTAGTCATAAACAGTCTTACACTGCTCAATTTTGTTCTGTTTATCAATCGTCAGAAACACGATGTGAGAAAATGGAGAGACATTCAGCCAGTGATACAAACAAATGAAAATCACGAGTGAGATCAGACACATTGAAGACTGAATAATTTGGCTACACTTTACCTGGAGAGAACTTATTAATATATATGGAGAGGTTGCTACGTATCTCATCATCTGTTCACGAGGGCGGATACCAGAGTACCAAGTTTGTTTAATGTCACAACAGTCTGGCTAGCTGAGGTTTCGTTTAGTGCAAGTCATCTATACATAGTGATTGGTTTGTACAAAGTGAGACACTTGCAATGGACCTAATCTATCTTATTACCTGAAAACTAAATTCTACCTAATCTTCTTTTCTGTCTCTTCATTGGTATTATTCTGTCTTCTGAATTGTAATATTTTGCATTTTCAACTCTCTTGTTCTCTACCCCCACCCGATTTAATTTCTACACCTCACTACCACATTAACTGACCTGACCAACGCTTCATTTCTAGTCATTTATGTTACGTCATCCAACTTAATTGCTTATTTTCAGTTCTAATTTAAATGGCTTTATTATCTACCCCACTTCTACTTAGTCTCTATCTGTAATTACCTCTGTTGCTACCCTGGCCGTAGTTAAAACATTTTAGTCAACTATATTACGTCATCTAACATACTAACTCAATCTTACTTTAGTTGCTGTCCGATTAACCTTGTTTCTATATTAGATCATTCTTCTATTACCTGATCAATTATCAATAATTTTGACAAACCTCATGTACACACACACACACAAATAATTATATATAAATGCGATTGTACAGCTATGTGAATGAACTCTCCGAAAAGAGTCGCTTAGCTGAACGAATTCTCTTTTTCATATGACTACATGGGAATTTTCAAGCTACCCACAGTGAGACTATTTATCTCATTGTAGGCAATTTTAAACCCCTGAATAAACCATTTTGTTATTTTTGAGCCACCATGAACATAACTGCATGGTGGCTTGCAAAAATAGTCTGTTCTTCAGTATTGCGATTAACGTATGAAAGCAGTCATCACCTGTAATAAAACCAACTACCATACCACAAATGTCCATTTTGCAAAAATGATGGAAAATTACGAGAAAATACGATTTCAATGTGAAATTCGTCATTTTTAGAAGAATACTGTCACAAAATCTTCTAATTCACCTTTCTCGATACAATATATACCGATGAGACTGTATCGCATACGCACACGCACTATGCTACTCACATAAGTGAATTAAGCGACCATGCATATCATTCAAATATCATCACTCGTAAATCACCTTATGCACTATACTTTTGTTACAGTGTCTTCACTCATCAATTACAAAAGTTCATGCATTTTAAGCTCATCGATTGGTGTGATCATGCACCAGGAGGTAGGAAATGCAATTGCATATTAGTTTGTTTATTAAATGTGTCACTGTATGATGCATCTAATAAACTAGCTAATATGGAATTACTTACTAACACAGTGCCCAAGTTTTACACATATATTAATGTGAGTTAGAGAAGAAAGCCAATTTCATTAATTCTCAGGAGTGACTCACTTGAGAAACACATTCACTGCATTGTCAATAACATGACATGTATTGAATTTGATTTCTATGAGAATCATTTCGATTGATTGACTGATTTCGGCCAACTTAATAAACACAGGGTTCAAAGTTGATGATGATCAACGACGGATGATGGGACTGAAGTTCAAGTCATCTCGCGTATTCTCATTGGTCCAATGTATGCCTGTCTTCTTGGTCTCATTCTCAATTTTGTCGCATAATCCAGTCCACTACAATCAGGAATATCACTCGTGATATTAGGCAGGCTTTTCGGTACATGATCAAATGCGACGAGCCCGACTTTCTATCATAATTCTTGAACGAAGTCGCAACCTCAAAACCGCCTACAATTTCTCGTGGATTCTACGGGTGTAGTGCAGAAAAGCCTTGAAGCAGGATAAAATAATATCTAATAATCCTTGATTCTCAATGGTTCTGTGACTACTGGTGATTCGAGGTGAAATCCAACTTGAACCCAGGATCTACTGATTACAGAGAGCGCTCTCAGGCCATTCAACCGGTGAGAAATAATCCAATGGTCAATGAATTCCAATTTCTAACGATTCGAGATTTACTACAGGATTTCATCATTAGCTGACATTAATTATCGAACCATTGGAAAACGTGGGAGTACTGGACAGCTCGTAAATTTTCACATCAAATTGAAAATCAATATCTCCTTTAATCCCGCCTCCATTTGAATGACAATCTAGGTGATTATTTTGATGAGGTTAAATTGCTTGTGTATGCATGTGTTCATTACACTTGTACAGCTTTTGAAATTGAAGTATCCGAGGTTGTGCGTTTGTTAAACTTCTTGGTTTTGTCCACAAAGATTTATCAGATAAGTGAACTTTCATTTGACCGAAATTAAACGATTAAACGGTCTCTCCTTCTGTAAGAGAATAAGCCATAAGCCGGGTCCTCACTCAGGCTAAGTTCTGTTTATATTAACATGTCTTTGCGCAATGCACTACAACGTCTATTTACCTTAGAAATATTAATTTATCGCTTGTTATCAAACAATTACTCGACTGAATATGAATCTTCATGCCTGGTGTTTCTGTTTTTAACGTGGATCGAATATTTAGGCGAACAGGAAACATCTGAACGTAATTTTTTCCTCGACCACTTGTATGAGTGGAGTGGAAACACTGCTTCCATCTTCGAAATAACAAACATAGTACACCGATTGAGTAAAGAGATAGATACGACTGCAACAAATAAGGGGAGATTGACGACAAAGCAGGAGCTGAATGTTTTATGTCTCCTCACTCATTTATTTTTTATCTAAAATGATGTTCGGGGATTATGTGAGTATCGAAGTTAATGTGATTCCCTTCTCCAGCCTCATTCAGTAGACGATAAAACAGAGATTATGCAATCTCAACATTATTGTCATAGTCAGTTGAAATCCATCAAGCCAAATACTTATTGATAAAATTCATGAGGTTTCTGATACCATTTATGTAACTTATGTCATATCAAGGTGAATGTATGTATGTACTGATGAGTGTCAGTAAAGTAGAAAGCTCGTCTCAAGACGTGTTCACTGAATAGTTCAAACAGCTTCAGTTTTCTGCCACTAGCTAGCCAAATTATTACCCATAGGTACATTGACAGGCCAGTTGATATCGGGAGTATTCACTCTTATTATTCTCAAGAACGAGTCGATGTATCCCACTGACACAATATTACAAAAAATAAACTGAAAATATACGTTGAGTGAAAGAGTCTACAGCAAATATCCTGGTGGAATTCAGAGCAAGCAGGAGTGAGAATTACTGGATGACAGACCAGTTAGTGGAATGCAAGTTGTGAAAAACAGACGTAGAATTGATTTCAACAAGGTTGTAAGGGTAGGGCGGGAGTATGTATGCGCATTTAAATCACATGTCTTTTATACCACAGTGACACTGAGAAATGAAATTAACCATCATGGAATGATTGACACCATAGTAACTAGATCTCCTAACCAGTATGTAGATTACGTGACTACTTTGTGTTCGCTCAATTGTTTGTGTGCCCAGAGGTAGTTATTAACCTCCTTACTCAACCATACAGTTTTGAAGTAAAGTTGTGGAAAGAGATCTCTCTTTGCTAACTTATGTGTTGCCTACTGCATGCTTCACAGAGTTGACAGAAATGTATTCGAAGAAAATCAATAACTTGAAATCGCTATTAAGGTCCTGTCTGACTTCAATTTAATACAAAGAAATCCATATTTATCATCGATTAACTGTAAATTAAAAGCACTCCTTACTCATGCAGTTTATGTGCATTACTGGCAATCATTCACTCCTCTTGTAGAATGTGTGTGTGCATACGTGAATTAGTTATCTAACCACTTGTACAAGCGGTTTACGCATAGTTAATATTGCATACTGGTAATATGACTAAATTAGAAATTAACACTATACTGTGCATCGATTCAGCCTTCTCACCGTGAAATACTTCGAAAAAAAGCATATTAAAGATAAAAGTGAGTATGCAATACCGCCATATAGGACAAGTATGTGTCAAACAAATACAAATTGGTGTTGATTATTGAAGATGCTCAGAATTGGGGAAAAAAAGGAATCTTCTTTTTGAATATGAAAAAGTTTTTTTTTGTGTCAAAAAGTAGTGATTATAAGCAACCCAAGGATTCCAACTTGATATTTTTTCTGACTCAAACCGCCCACAAAACGTATCGTGGACTGATGTTATGCTTTTATGCGACCACTCTCAAATGTTTAACCTAATCCTATTTTGCTCAAAGTGCATGTCTGTGAGAAGCTGTGATTAAGCTTATGTACCAGATAGTTTCATTACTGACGACTCACAGTGAAATCGGCTAATGTGTCTTCATTACCTACTGAACTTATTTTTGAATCTCGACATTCAACAGCCACATCTCACAGACTTAAAAGCGAACAGAGAGTTGTTGGCGTTCATTATCAGATGGACGTCGAGGAAGTGGAACATTCCGTAGGATTCAGCTTCGGAAGTAAAGTCGATATTGTGGTAGGCGTAGTTGAAGGTTTGAAGTAAGTTTTCTAGGTACAGGTTCTTATCTCAAATGATGGTAGTATCATCAATGTATCTCTTGTAAAGATGGAGGTAAGTCATATTCGATGACAAGAAGTTGTTCCCGAGGCTGGCCATAAAACAGTCGGTCAAGACGGTTCCAGTGGAAAGCTCATTGCTACGCCATCTATTTGCTCGTAGATTTCATCGTTGAATCTGAAATAAACATTGAAGGTACCAAGTAGTAACAGCTCGGTTAGATCATGAATCTGTATGCCGACATTGAATGGAGCCACACAGAAAACATATAGTTTCTGTCAGTGGAACATTGGTATAGAGAGAGACGATATTTAGGAAGAAATGATCTAAGCTGATTAGCTTCAGCGAAAGAGTGCTGACCCTTAGATAAGAGTGTTTTATGTGTTCCCACCATCATATCCGCTGAACTGGATTTTACATAACTATTGCTCTCATTGTATGTGAATAAATGATGCCTTGTATCACAAGAAAGACCGCATTTCGACAAGATTTCTCACTCAGAAGTAGAGGTTTATGTGGCTTCGGTCAGTTTCAAAGTTGAGGAATCATCATCATTCAGATGCAAGTTTCGACTTCTTATTTAATATGAACTTGTGTATGCTCCAGAGGTCAATCCAATGACTTTTCTATCGAGAGATGAGAATAGTTAAGTACACACAACTCAACATTCACCTCACACAGTAAGAGTGAAAGACAGAAATGATGATCAACTTTTACTTTAGATTGTTATTTCATGGTGAATAATTCACCGCAAACACACCATTTTCTGCCTTTTCCTGAGATGTTCTATGAGTAATAATCACTTTTAAATAAAAAAAGATTCAGACACACAGACACTGTCTGGATTATTTTTCATCGTTCAATAATTTCTCTGCCTAGAAGGGGATCACCATTTCAGTCAATGAACACTTTTCATTAATTGCACTGACAAAAAATTCTCTTTTCTATATTCTTCATCTCTGTTTTAATAAGAAAACTGATTTCGAAATTGATGTACATCCCTTAGGTTGTTTTCAAATTGGTCGTACGAATTTATCTCTCAAATGTGTGTATGTATTCGTCCTCTTGATATCTCAAGGCAATAGACAGAATTAGTTAGTATTATTACTGTATTATTCCAATTGGACCGAATGTTTAAACTGCAAAATATTATTTGATCCTCACTGGATTAGTGATAAAACTGTCAACTATGACTTGTAGATGAGTTCTGCTTGATCTCTAGAGTAGCCTTTTATAAGCTGTTGTGGAAAAGATTAAATTAAGAATAAGTTCAATGTCAAGTATATTTATTGGTGATTGGTTTCAGTGACTTTATATTCACTACAGCCTTTCCAGTGTACTTAAAATGCTGCTATTAAAGTGGATTAAGTTGGGAAGCATTGCATAAATGTATCATCAGACAGTGCCATTGTAGTCACATGTAAATTAAGCGAGACATAACTTGATAGCATTACCAATATTTCTTACAAATCACAGCTTGGTATATTACTGCATATAATATATTGTTCCCAAGATACTTTTAAAACATCAGATAACATTATGGTGATCTTTTAACGATAACCACGGCGAACAGATCTATTAAGAATCTACGATTTATGCCGAGAACTAACAGACCTGAAAAGTATACCAATTCTCAGCATTTATCTGATACGACTTATTAGCCTTTTGGTTCTTGATAAATTCGAAATATAACATATAATGTGAATCAAACCGTTTCAAGTTAGCTGGCCTTTTGGCTGAGTGACTGAACTATATATTCACTGTAACACGGTTAAGTCTTCATTAGAAAACTCACCATATGAGAATATTTTATATTCAACATTCAGTTAGTGTATCAAGTGGCATTTTGGAGATGTTATTATGCATACCAAGTTTAGTATAATTCTCGCCTTTAACCTTATAATAACTCTTAATCGTGTCGTTTTCTTGCAGTTTTGGAGTAATTTCCGGGTACCACAAGTTACTCCATAGGGCAATTCTTCCTTTTATCTCGGAAGCATGATTTCAGCCACAGGTAGCACGGACAGATGATGATGTCGAAGCCACAGTCGGAAAAGCGAGATGCGCCTTCATTTACTTGAAACCAGTTTGGAAATTTTCTGCACTCTGCCAGCCAGTGTGGAGAACAAGATTAAGATTTCCAATGCAAATGTCAAGTGAGTCAGTTCCTTCATACAGGTCGGAAACGTGTCGTATGCGTCTTGAAGAGGATTTCCAACAGCCTATTGCAGACGTTTATCAACAACTGCCCTCACTGGCTCAACACTGCAGACCAAATCGCTGGTCAGAAAGAAGTGAAAACAAGAAACTCTGGCTGGGAACAAACCAACCAAAGAGAAAATGGAGATGGATGGGGCATACATTGAAAAGACCATCGAATGACATCGCGAACCATCCCCCTAAGTGAAATACCAATGAGAAGCGACGAGTAGGTTTTCAATGTGAGTGTGACATGGAGAAGGTCGTGTGAGGAAGAGATGGATGAGTTTGGGCAGTCGTGAACGCAGTTGGAAAGGATAGTAGGAGGTGGAAGAAAGTGAAGATGTGTTGTTGAAGAATTATGTATCACTCAGAACCCAATGGAGTAATAATAACAAATAACCAATGGTTCGTCTTCTATTCCTATTGGTGCATACTTATGGAATTGTTGTTCTGGTGGTTGGAGTTGATGTTGAGTTTTCTCAACTAATTTGGCTTGTATTACTCTCAATGTGTTAAGGCTAACTATCAGGTCGTATCAAGGAAATCAATTACAGGATGAATTTGCTCCTAGACACATGATTAGAACTTCAAAGAAGGTACTGATTCTTTTATATTTCTAGATAGGTATGAGTGATAAGTGCTAATATGCATAGAATTCAGTTTCAAGTTTTTTGCCCAAACCATCTCCAACTGCTTAACATCATACGGAAGCTTGTCGTGATGTCTAACCTTATGCAGACGCAAGCACTTAGCAATGCACACTACAAATTAGGTCATTTTAAATTTTAGAAAAACTGCAGTATCATATAGTAAATTATGACTCCATCATAACTGCACAGTCAAGGTGGCGAAAATTAAGTCAATTCCTTATTTTCTCAAACTACTACTACTACTAATATTTTTTGAGGACAAAATTTGACATAAATTTCACTTGAAAAACAAAACAAAATGCCGCTTTTTCTAAAAATAAGTAGAATTTTTACAGATTTTAAGATATGCTTTGTCAAAAGAAACCAGGTCTGATAAGTAGTGAGAAATCAATTTGACCAAGAAACAAGAAAGGGAATTCTAAATTCTTTGAAGATCCCTCGATAAATGTATTCGCTTTCCTGTAAATATTCGTGTAATACCTTGTGTGAGGAATTACGTTTATATTTGTTCCTGTCGTCATCGGAAGCAGCAACTGTACTGGACATGAAGAATTCAGATAAGATCACTTCATATTGAAGTTTGCGCTGAAGATGTCGTCCAGAATGATAATAAAAGCTTAGAAGTTAAACCATCCACTTCATGGAAGGCAGCCACGCTAAAGTCATCCATTTAAGTGGCAGTCCTTCCCCAGTAATCTAAGGAAGCCTATGCTACAGAATAAAATAATTTACAGAAGCAATAAAACCTGTGGGTCTTATTTAACATGCAGATTCCTAGAACGAAGTTTCGACGCGAACACCATCATTCAAGGCGGAATGCAGATACCCCCAGGTGACCATTCTCAAATGGAATCAAAACACGCATAACATAGATTCTTATGCCAATCAACATTCACCAAACTGAATGTTCGACTTTCTCATGACACCACTTGATATGGTTCTGCACTACAATTTTGCGTAGTCCACAAAGAATGTGAAGGCATGTAGTGGCTGAATTGGTATTATATATATTGAATAGCTGTTTGTATTATGAACTGTTTATACCTACAAAATAATTAGTTACCAAGATTAGAAAGTTCTTATAAACCATTTCGCGCTTTGGAAAACAACCATCTGACAATTATATCATATTAAGTACAGTTTTAATGCAGTAAATTGACACAGTGAAAAATCTGAGCTCTTGATTATTATAAAACTAATACACAGACGGTGCGTTGGTGGAATAGCGGTTAGGACGCTCGCCGACCATGTACATGGTCCGGGATTCGATCCCCGGCCATCGACGCACTCCTTAACCTCCCTTAGCCAGAAATAATGTTGGTAAAGACGAAATGTTGGGTATGATGCTTGCAACCCCATCCTGTAAAAATAAACCGTGCTACAGAAACTTCAAGCCACTAGCTTGAGGCCCTATGTTCCACTGAGGAACGTGAAGTGAAATAAAAACATACACAGACGTATGGTTGAACGTGGTCTTCATTGAAGGGTAAGTCAGTAGAACATTCTGAGCCTAAGTATATTGACTGAGTATTGAATTTGCATTCATCAGTCAGGTTCATTTACGACACTGGGGAAAGTTATGTTCGCAGGTAGACTTAAGTCCAAGTCAGTGCTGTGCGAAATAAGAAACTGTATCAGTGAGCCTCCCACATCATGAACGACTTGTACAAGAATCCACTGTTGAAACAGCAACCAATCAGGATATTTACTCCCAACATTGATCCAAATGTTTCATTCAAGTGAGCGATTCTAAAAGACATGACATCGTTCATCAAATCTATTTGATATTAAATTAGAAGAGTAGTTGATCAGTGGGAAATGTTTCTTGAACATAATACATAAATTACTGACTGATTGAAATTGACTTAAGGGTGTAAATTAAGTTATGTATGTAGTGACAGGAAGAAAATGAATTCTCGGTGAGGTCTGTTTAAATTACCAAAACGTTGCAAAGCATATATGCCTATAAAGTAATATGTCCCTTTGGCAGCCATGAGCACAAATCCAACATGTCTTCAAATAAGATTTTATTTCCAATGCACATTTTCCTGAGGAATCGACATTAATTATAGAATCTTTGAAAACCAAGGATCACCGGAGAATTAATAGATGCTTCTTCGAGAGTCTTCAGAGGCGTTTACCACCAGTGCCCTTCAGATAACTCTGCCAGTTCACCGAATTTCATATAACTGTTGATTTCCTACTAACAACCACGTTGTGCTCCTGATAAAGAATGGTGTAGGTCGAATGTCTGTATCCGTTAGCCTAATTGAAACTTGAACTACCAAGAATCTCCATCATTGTATTGCATGTTATTATTCTTCTTCTTCACTTTGTTTGCACTGCCTGAAAAAGAAAGTTAACTATCTACAGTATAGTCTACAGTTTACATTATTCCTATCTTTTGATTAAATATACACAACAATTTATTAATTAATGAATTCAAAATCAAATGATCAGCTGAGTAGGATCGGTAAATGGGAAACTCTTTGAACGAACTAACCAAGAAAACTCTGCCTAACCAAGATTCAGGAGGAAAAAGAAAAATATCGAATACACTCTGCAAGGATGATTGAATGACATCGCTCATCAGTCCTTCGCTTGAATAAAAATCAAATGAGAAAGGGTGATCTGAGTGTCCGAGGGTGACGTGAAGCAGATTGTGTCAGGGGAACACAGAAACTTATGCAAAATTTTGGAGCTAACTAAAGCCTAACATAGAGCACTGGAAGAAACCAAGATGTACTGTTGACGCCCTGTGTTCCTCTGTAAACACAAGACAATAATATTACCTGGAAAGATGAAAATATACATATACAAATCAAAACTTATCATGAACTGCCTTCAGTAAGAGAACCGTTGAGAGACAGGCAGTACTAGACAGCTGTTCGGCCCTTGTTTGGGACTCATCAAAAGTTAGCACTGGTGACTCTGGCAGTTATCGAGCCCAGGATAATCAGGTTACAAGGCGAGTTAGTTGAATATACAGTCACTTCGACTGAATTCAGTGGTCCAACTTATGACACTTTGCTGTACATAATGCGACAGCCAGCAAGCGTCATTGATGAGTATTTGCTCTCATGATCAGCTTGGTGAACCCTGGTGTTCATGGCTTCCAAACCTGAAATTTGCATGTATGTTTATGTGAAATGAGTAAATCCCTTTCATTTAGTATAGCCATAAATCAAAACACATGTATTGTTTCATTGAACTATAAAAATAATTCTTGACCACATCATATACGAGGCTCTGAACTCTACATTGTACCTCTTAAGGCAGTACTAATCACTTTACCTAATCCCACAACATATTCTCCGCAGTATATTCTGTGATAACAACATTTGATGACGTAGAGAAGATCAGTGTGTTGTTTCATGTTCGCTTCATTCTTTGTCTAAGATAATTGTAGTCGTAATTAGTAGTCACAGTAATATGGTTTCTCCCATGTTTTCAAACTAATTTCATAACCATATGTGAAGCTGATAACACGCAAACTTTAATTATTCATAAACAAATATGTTCAGTCGTATCATCTTTATCAAAAAACCATTTTGTAAGTATTAATGGATAAAATGTTTCTAACATACAGAAAGGTTATAAAAACAAATATAGCGAAATTCCATATGAATTAATGTATACTATGTAATTTCTTTCTCTATTTCACTGGATACTACCTACGATGTATATACACTGTATTACTTACTCAGGAGTGTCATTGCAAAGGGTAGATGAGAGGTCCACTACTTACTAAGTACTTAGTCCAAATTATTCATTTTGTTAGTAGGACGTAACCATGTAAAAGAGGTGACATTTAGCTTTTGACGAGTTGTTACCATCTGCCTGTTAAAAATAACTTCAGCTCTGGAATACAGAAGACTATTCAACTAGGAGAAGGATGATAACAGTAAGTGAGAACCTTTAGGAAGCCATTCAACCGATGTGTTATCTTTCAATGAAATCGAAAGTATATAGGGTGACATGGAACATGCTAACCATGTTTTGAGCTGGCTGATAGACTGATCTGCGGGGTTACGCCTATAGCAGAACTGGAATCCGTGAGGAGAGATTGAGTGCTGGTTGACCCCTTTAATTCTTAACCGCAGAGTGAATGACTAACTCTAGTTGTCTCCACTATGTACACAACAAGCATACTAACTTTGGGGCCAAAAAATTGATGTCACCAACAGCATTGTGAAATGTCATGTAGTCAGAATCAAAATGCTGACAGCAAGATTCAATTCCAAAGAATGAAGGTTTATAATTATTCAATGCTACTCTCCCAACAAATAACGCAGACACAGTGGAGAAGAAGGAGGACTTGTAAAGACAACTTATTTGAGGCTGTAATAACTAGTTGACGATGTTCAAATTCCAGCGGGTGATATGAACGTCAGCAAAGTGGGGAGCTGACCACACTGGAAGAGAACTGTTTATGATTGAAGAATCACTCAGTAGAACAAGATGAAATTGAGAATTTGCTGACTGAAGGCAGTGTGTATGGTCACAGGGATATCAACAAGGTGCCATGAACCTTGATACATAGACACGCTGAAAATAAGATATACATCGGTGAAATGAGCAAATTTAATCTGTCATCACTATTTAATACAAAGAATCTTTTCAAATCAAGTTTTTATCCTTCACAGAACATGACCATGGAACACAAGTGAAGCTCGAATTAGAGAAACTTGATACGCATGAAATCATCAGTGACATTAGAAAAATGTGAGCATAATCTTTGTATGACGGACATTACTTTAAGTGTCAACTGGTTCCCTTAATTAATTCTCCTTCCATGACTTCCAACAATCAGTGTTATTCATCAACATTTGTTGTATTTCATATTATTGCTTAATAACACACCCAATTTAGTAGTCCACATTCAAAGTCTTGCTGGACAGAAGTTCTTCACTCTGAGATCAGTTCGGAATTCATCTGCTCATAGCACAAAGAATCGAATTCGGATTTTCAACACCAATGTTAAGTCATTGCTTCCGTATATTGCTCGGACTTGTCACGTCATCAAGAGCGTTTCGAACGAGCTGCAGACATTTGTCAGCAGCTGTCCCCTTCCCTAGCTGCATGCTGAGGATTAGGTGGCCAGGAAGTATTAGCAGCAAGAGACTGTCAGAGCGGACCAATGAAGAACCAGTTTCCCAACAAATATTTTGACGAAAATGTAGATGGTTCTGGCACACCCTAAGGGGATACAGTGTTATCGCATGCCAGACTCTTCGGTGGGAACCGAGTGGAAAACAATGTGTTAGGCGTCCTAGGATGAAGTAGAGGAGATCGTGTGAGATGTGCTGCTGAAGACCTATGTTCCACTCGGAACCCAAGGGAATAATATTAACAATAGGTAGTCGCATTGTGTGTCAGTGGTTTAGTAGCCAATCACACCCGCTTGATCCAAAGTTCGATCCCTGTTTGAATCACTCCTAAACCTCACTTAACTGGCAGTAAACTCGGAAAGGAGGAGATGTTGGGCGTAAGACTATTAACCCTTCCCGTAAAAGATGAGCACCACTGGTACTGAAACTTCAGTTTTCTAGCTTCAAGTTGTGTGTTCCACTAGGAACGCAAAGTAATAACGTAATCAATGTTGGATATTGTTTGTGGTTGATTACATATTAGAAGTAACCCCTGAAGATAAGGACAAAACCGGTCATCATTCATTTGTTGAGAAATATCACACACATACAAACACATATACGACACATATATTACAATTTCATGCATTTACATTGGATCAGTTATAAAAGTTCATTTTATGCATACAACAAACTAGGGTGTTGAAAAACTATTTCACCATATGTTCATTATTTGTTTTTTTTCCATTTTTTTGTTTCTTTTCAAATAACATATGGTTTGTAAGTGAAGGGTTAAATCACCACGTACACTCTAGTCTCTCATAGAGAGAGAGAAAGAGAGAACCGTTAAAAATGTAGAGCCATTTTTATTTTGCTTTTATTGTAGATCGAGTTAAAAATCTTCGGATAAATGAAATAATCATCATGATAGGTAATTCTTCTGATATTTTTGAATATTTTGACATTTTGAGTATCCGTGAGAACATTATCACTTGACATGGATGCAAATACATTCAGCTGACCAGTCTGCAACCTGGACAAAACGTGAGTCATTGGTTACACCTCAAGTCATCACCAGCAACAACAGCTTTGCTTATTTTCCGTGTTAAGTGATTGAAGGTAATTCGAAGTGTCCTGCATTTGTCAATCTACTTAACTCGGTGACCGCCTTGTTAAATTTGGTGGATCAAATTGAAGTATTACCAGGTCACTAAGTTCCATACATACGTGATGCCGGCTCCTCCTGTATAATCAATCACTGCCTGGCTGTCTTTTTTAACTAAAAAGACAACCTGATGATAAGAATTGAATACTATACCTCCCTCCATATACACACCTCATGAGTATCACTAAACCAGGTGATAAAGGTATGTAGAAAGGAAGCCATTCATGAAATCAAGCTGTCCAGTTTCCAAGTGATTGATTCACTCCTGTGTATTATCGTCGCACCCAAGTAGCTGGCCAGGATTCGACTGGTTTGAATTGATTCCAAACAGTGACATAAGTCAAATTTAGTACATATCTGTGATGAGTACGACTTCAAGTGCGGGTAGTGAACGTTTGTTGGTTATATTAATTCGATCTGGGTAGCAAGCACTACTGTTTGAAGTGAGTAATTTCTCACATCAGTGAGTAATATACACCACCATGTGTTTTATGATCCGCAGGAGTCTTATTGACCATCTCAAATATATTCCATGAGCATTCGAAGAAATGAAACAAGGAAATGTTTGTATTTGTAGAATAAAATGCAATACAAATCCTGAAACTAGATCTTTGTTTACAGAAATAAATGGTTTATCCAGCCTCACTATGGCATAATAGGAACTGCTTTCTTGTGTGATTGATCTAACCCTTTACCTGGCCTGCCTATCCTTTGATTTCATGTTTTCTTCTTGACTTTCTTCTTTATTCTCGGTATTATCCTGTATTATTTCTAAAGTACTTTGCTTCATTCAGTTAACAAGTGTTTGAAGTGAGTCATATATTATTTCAATATGCCGACTTGCTTGTACTCGCTTTTGGACAAAGTTATGTTTTAGTCTCCGAAGAGGATGCAAACGCACCAATGACTGAAAAATCCAAAGCTCTTAAGGTTAAATTTGGTATTCAAACTTTAATCTATCCCTAATTTCGCCCTTACTCTAACGTGAACAAAACATGATATCCTTGTGAATAGGTTGATCTGGCTCTAACCCATATCTTACTAAAGCCTTGGCCTAATCTTATTGAGACCTAAGCTAGAAGCTAATAGATATAACTGATATAAGAATAAAACTTGTGCACTGTGGTAGAGTATAACTCCATTATGGATAAAATTTATTTTGATAAAGTCTCACAGTGTTACACAGTAATATTTACTGATGACGTTTTGAGTACAGTTAACTGCTCATAATCATATCAAGTTCTTTGATATGAAACTAGTGAAATTTAAGTATTGTCCGGTGTATGCACACTTTCGATGAACTGATCTGTGGAGACTACCATATTTTAGTCGTCGCCAGTCGATATCAAATCCATGCTGCATGAAGCAAATACTTTCATGTGTGTTACTGAATTGTCCAAACAGGTGAGACGTATAACTGTCATCACTGCATACTAAAAATGTGCCATCAACATATCGATAATAAGAGGTTGTTTCATTGATTTCAGGCTGCAACTTTGTTCACTCAGGATAAGATATGAAGATGTTTGAATCCTGCTGATGCATAAATATGGATAGTTGGGCAGCACCAACATCGACCAGCAGTGCCGGTTAGCTAGTTAGAAGTGATCTAAACAAAAAGACTGCCGTTTCACTTGTTTGCACCTCTTCTGATAGAAAACAGTGATGAGATTCCACCTCAAACTGTATGATTCGCAAAGCAAGTTGTAGATTAAACTTCATGCCCGCTATTTCATAAAGAAAGAAATCAAATATAATTTCATTTTCTTCCATAGAAGAATAGCTCGGATAAGCTAGAACGTAGAAATGTTGGTGCATTGTACTTTCATACATTTTATTCTGGTACTTGTCACCTCCTTCCCTCGCCCACTCCTTCAATGGAATGAAAACATACCAGTTTAAATAGATTTTACATGATACAACTGTTTGTCACAGACCACCTACTGGAAAACACATGGAACCATGGAATTAGATGATGTGAAAAAATAACATTTGCATTTCTTTCATAGACTATTTTGTTCTTGAACTGTATAACTTTCGTAAGTATGAAGCCATTAGGTCTGTTTTTACTATTATTATTATTCTTGTCACTATTGTCATTATTAACACCACTAAACTTGACTTGTTTTATTCGAACAATATCTTACGATATGTCGATGCAAATCTAAGCAAGTATGAGCTGTCAAATAGACAGAATCAGTAATAATAATAATTAAGATATTGAGCTAATTTTACCCCATATCTAATGGTTATATATTCAGTGTTGAATATCACTTGACCAACCAATGACTATTAGTTGATACATTCCAGGCGTCAATACACTGAGTTGCCGAAGATCATATGTACACACATCGAGTTATCTTTCAATTTAAAGCGAATAAATTGAAAATTTAGATTTTGATTAGCTTACATGGAATGGCGGATGTAGTCGCTCTAATATTTTGAAATCATCACTTTCATAATATTATTAATAATAGACTTATGATTTATATCTCCTGCCTCAGAAACTTGAAGATTTGGAAGCTTAGTTCAGCAGATTGGCAGGTGAGGCAAACAGTGAAAGCAGAATTTCTGGTGAAAATGGAGAAGACGTAGACGATAAAGATACCCGATAACCATCTACAACAACAAACACTAATCGCCATTAGTGAAAGTAATTTACGGACTTCGTCTACTCCACTTACTTTATCTGAGCAGCATCGTCTCAATTACATGCTGCACAGACAAACAGGATGGAAGGGAAACAGGTGAGTATTACTCTGAAATAGTTGCATAGAAATCCTCAGCACTTAACACTGCAAATAAGATCTGAACTTTCAACGCTAATGTAAAGACAGTCAGAATGATCATACGTGTCACAACAGGAATTCCAACTGCTTGCTGTAGACTTCCAGACTGTGAACAGCTGCATTCATTGGGTTGACAGTAAGCATCAGACGAATAACCAAGAGGAATAAGAAACAGGAAACTCTGGCAGTGCATGTAATTGGGAGATATTCAACAGTAAAAGTAGATGGATTGGATACTTATGCTTGGGAAAATGACAAAACATGTTGACGTTCCACTTGGTACTCAAGAAATGAGCAATTATGATCATGATATATATTTACACGTTAGTTTGTTCAACATTTCTATCATTGATACAGGACTGTTAACTACACAACTTTTCCTCGAGAATTTATAGCTCATATTCCAGTCACGACAATCACTTGCATATATACTTTTAAACCTAATCACTTAGTTGTTTGTAAGTATTTCGAATGGGTAAAGCGATAAATCGTGTTTAGCATCAAAGTCGAGTGTCGGATCTTATGGCTTACACTGCTCACAGCATTTTGGTGTAATCATGGAATAGGGTATGTATTTAAATAGCTTGACTTTCTACTCAATAAAGTCCACCATTCTATATTTACGTATATTTCTGTGCTTAGGTTAGCTGACTAATCTCGACTGAATAATTTGACCTCACAGAGATTCACTTATATGATACTATTTAAATCGTTTTACTTGCGTTCATCTGAGTCCTGCTCCCGGTCTGTGAATTTAAATGCCTCACCAATCAAAGCAGGATATCACTGTCATTATTCCATATAGAATTCGGCTTTGTCAATACTCAATTTCTTTCGAAACACCTGTTACGTAACTGTAGAGAAAGTAGTACAGGTTACACTGAATACATAAATTTCTCAAAAATATGTCATATTTTCTTTAGGATTACTTGTTTTCCAAGTGAAACATTGGACTTCAAGCTTGTGGCGCTAAGGTGGCGGTTAACGTCTAGTAAATTAGATGATGTTAAGGAGTTCACTGGCTAGAAATCGATCTCGTATCTCTCGTGTCTCCACCAAGCTTTCTACCACTGAACCAATAGGCATCTATTCAGACCACACGGATACATTTGAATCGGTGGACTTATACTACTCACAAGTAGATAGAAATTCTCCAACCGATAAAATTATACTGGGTATATGATTAATCAGGAATGAGAAGGAAATCTCCAACGACTCAGTGCAGTTAGTTTGTCAGCTATTTTAAATATACATATAATAATCGAAATACAATTGTCTGAATGAACAAGATGGGTTGTTACATTGCATCAGTCTCTCAGCTAGTCAGAATTATTGGAATCAGAATGTAATGAAACGGGCAATAGAATGAGAGGAAGTCAATGGAATGGAGAACACAAAACACTTTCTGTTCATGATTTATATTTTTAGCCTCTTATTATTGCTACTCTCCATTATGCTATTATTATCATTATTACTGTTACCACTATTGTAGTCGTCCCTTTCTCATTGTTGATAATAGTAGCAATAATTAGAATAATAACAGTAATAATCGCCTTTAATTTGTATCCTATTATTAACATCATTAGTTTTGTTGTGATGAAACAAAAATGAAATAACACACAGTCAGTTTGTCATCATTTAGCGTTTTATCGAAGGCAAAGGAGCTTTTTCTCGTTGAGTGAATTTCCTCTCTATCACACGTACATATATAGATATCCACATGTACGTTTGGAAACTTCTAAACCTACGAGTACTAATCGAAAATTTGTAATAATACACAATCCACTCTATCGACTTTTAACAAACCACATAATCTACGGATTGATGTACAGGGATAAATATTACAGATGAATAATAGTTAACCATTAGTTTATAACCTGCGTGAGGATATTTTGAAGTAACACTCGTGTTATGACTTTTCCGTCATTGTTCACAACACACATAAATCCTTGAATGTAATGAACAATTTACATTGAATGAAATAAGAAGCAAACACTACGAAATCGACGATTGTGTATTCAATGTTTGAGTGACTGTGGAGCAGATGGTTTACTGTACTCTACTCCGATTGAATTAACGAGTATTTTCCACACTGAGTGTTGGCTCTGTGAACACTTGCTTTGCTTCAGGCCTTTTGATTAACACCTAGTGAGTTTGGACACATCACACACGATAGACAACTGGATTCCACCACTGTCTAGACTTTTCAAATGCACATGTCTACAGGTTGGTCATTTCCTAACACATTCTGCAAGGGAATATCTTGGCCTGCACAAGAGGAGATATTCCACTACAATGGTCCTGTTAGTAGGTTCGCTTCCATTCCCATTAAGTCAAAAGACTTGAAGCTTTACTGAATTAATTCACCACCTTGTTTACTGTGACCGTTGTGTCAGCAATTTTCACCCGTTTCGAAGATAATCGGGAGGGTCGTATGCTGTCTGCGATGATCAGCATCACAAGTGAACAATCAACTGAAGATGTGTATCGAGTGATTTCTTCATCATCATCATATTTTAGCTGCATAGACATTCGGCCCCATTGCTCACCTAACCCCAATGATTACTACACTCACAACTGATTTTGACACATGCTCATCTGATGCACTCAGGGGCTTCTTTAACATGTGTACAGTGTTCGGTGAAGCAATCACTTACAACATTCAGGATTGCATACACTAAGCATTCTTTATGTATGAGGTATGATGAAGAGACGATTGACAGTAAAAGGGTGGACAACTAACTCATCTGCCTAAGTCAGAATCACATACAAGTGCATACACAGGTATGCTCACTTCAACATACAAAACCTGAGAATCAATAAATATGATCTCAGTGAGGTTAGATCGAATCGCTGTGTGCAAGAATGAAACAGAACGAGAACGTCATTCACAGATAGTCAAAGGTCAGATGGTAACAGTGAAACAACAAATCATCAACTCCATCACGTGTAGCTTCATTGAGAAGATGGGATAAAGCCATTAGAAATAGTCAGATACTTAGATAAAAAACTTCTAATTATCTGGCCATAAAATGCACCAGATGACATGAAACGGCATCAGTTGAGGTTCAGGGAGTGAGAGATGTGAAATAGAGCCAGACAACAACCTATGGTCCCACTCACGCATATTCAGTAGGAAATGAAGGTTGACCGGATATACACGGTGATGATCATCGAGTGACACCACACACTGTTCCACTCCTCGAATGCAACCTGAAAGATCAGGGACAAACATGGTTTTGGTATGATGTGAAAATAGAAAATATTATGTGAAGATGAACCGAAAGCTCGCATGAAGTAGTGGAGCTGTATAGAAGTGGAGGAAGTCAATTGTGTGGAAAATATATGTTCCAACGTTGATCAGTGATCTATTCGTGGGGGTAAGCAATGAATCTGCGTCGGTGGCACAGTGGTTGAACTCTCGCCCAACATGCACATGGTCCGGGGTTCGAGCCCGCACCGACGCACACCTGATATCTATGGTCGGCCTGCAAAATTTGGGCTACCGATATCCATGCTGAAAATTCCATAATTGTACCGAAAATACAGTGTGGAATCAAGCTGTAAACAAAAAAAAATAAAAAATAAAAAAATTCTATTATTGGTGATGATGATAATCATTTCAATTGCGATTGTTATGGACTACAAATCTATTGGATAGAGGAGATAGACAGGGAGTGAGAGCTGACGAGTTAGTCGTAAACAAGCTTACACTGCTCATTTTTGTTCTTCTTCTCACTGATTAGAAAAAAGATGCGGCAATATGCAGAGTCATTCACTCAGTGACACAAACAAATGGAAATAAGGATAGAGACCAGACACACTGAAAAATTTGGCTAAACTTTAACCTGAGGGTAATTATTAATATATATGGAGATTTTATTGCATCTATCATCATCTCTTCACATGAGCAGATGCCAGAGTACAAAGTTTGTTCAATGTCGTCGGTGGCACAGTGGTTAGGACTCTCGCCGACCATGCACATGGTCCGGGGTTCGATCCCCTGCCGACGCACACCTGATATCTATGGTCGGCCTGCAAAATTTGGGCTACCGATATCCATGCTGAAAATTCATATTGTACAAAAAATACAGTGTGGAATCAAGCTGTAAAACAAAAATTAAAAAAAAAATAAAATAAATATCACAATGGTGTGGCTAATTGACGCCTTGTTTACAGACAGTCGAAAATACATGGTGATTGGTTTGTACAAAGTGAGATTATCTATCTCATTGTAGGCAGGCAGAAAATCACCGAATTATCTATTTTGCTATTTTTGAGCCACCATGAACATAATTGCATGGTGGCTTGCAAAAAGTGGCGCAGTATTAACGACCTTAACCTGCGAAGGAAGCAGTCATTACCTGTAATAAAACCAACTACCATACCACAAATGTCCATTTTGCAAAAATGATAGAAAATTACAAGGAAACACGATTTCAATGTGAAATTCGTCATTTTTAGAAGAATACTGTCACAGAATCTTCTAATTCACCTTTCTCGATACAATATATACCGATGAGACTGTATCGCATACGCACACGCACTATACTACTTATATAAGTGAATAAAGCGACCATGCATATCATTCAAATATCATCACTCGTAAATCACCTTATGCACTATACTTTTGTTACAGTGTCTTCACTCATCAATTACAAAAGTTCATGCATTTTAAGCTCATCGATTGGTGTGATCATGCACCAGGAGGTAGGAAATGCAATTGCATATTAGTTTGTTTATTAAATGTGTCACTGTATGATACATCTAATAAACAAACTAATATGGAATTACTTACTAACACAGTGCACAAGTTTTACACATATATTAATGTGAGTTAGAGAAGAAAGCCACTTTCATTAATTCTGAGGAGTGACTCACTTGAGAAATACATTCACTCCATTGTCAATAACATGACATGTATTGAGTTTGATTTCTCTGAGAATCATTTCGATTGATTGACTGATTTCGGCCAACTTAATAAACACAGGGTTCAAAGTTGATGATGATCAGTGACGGATGATGGGACTGAAGTTCAAGTCATCTCGCGTATTCTCATTGGTCCAATGTATGCCTGCCTTCTTGGTCTCATTCACAATTTTGTCGCATAATCCAGTCCACTACAATCAGGAATATCACTCGTGATAGTAGGCAGCTTTTCAGTACATGATCAAATACAACGAGCCCGGCTTTCTATCATAATTCTTGAACGAAGTCACAACCATAGAAACCGCCTACAATTTCTCGTGGATTCGAAGGGTGTAGTGCAGAAAAGCCTTGAAGCAGGATAAAATTATATCCAATAATCCTTGATTGGTAGTGATTCTCTGACTAATGATGGTTCGAACTGAAATCCAACTTGTAGTTTTCTCAATCAGATCTCTGCTTCTTGAATTGATAATTCAGAAATGAGAACAATTTCGGAAATTTCACCAGTCTTTGACTCTCTGTGACCTCTCAATATCCATGTTGATTCTATTGTTATCTTTCGATTCCACAATACCTAATCACTCCACTTCAAGTTAACTTACTCCATAAACTTCTTCTACTTCGAGTGACAACCACTACCAAAGATCACAGACTATTATACATTGTTTGCGTTCTCAGTGAAACAGAGGGCTCATTTACAACATTGACATCAACTTCTGATTCCTGATGATTTGAAGGCTAACTCCACGGTTGTATGCAAGCTTCCATTCCTTGTTCACATTAGCTCTCTCGTGTTATCATGAGGTCGATTCACAGAACTTCGATTACCATTATCCCTGCAATCGAGGGCGTTGGTGGTGAATGGTGTTACCAGAAATGTCTGATCACTATACATCCACTTCATCTCCAATTCCTTCTGACTATTCGTTAGTTCATCAATATGGTGCTGACTGGTTTGCTGCATTGACGCAGCTTCTTGTCGAATTGCTGGGTCACCTGTTCCTTAGTATCCTGGGAAGGCGGATGTTGATGGTAGTCTGCAGTTGGTTATTGCAAATCTGTTTTCTATGTTCGCTACACTGATTCAACTTGAATCCTGTCTTCGTTGCAGCTCTTACCAACTTGTTCGTTTGTTCTTGTGAATGGTTAAGGCACAGATCATCATCAAAATTCAGATCCTCTATTGCCTTCTTTTTAGTTTAGCGTATACCTGTTTCAATCACATTGAATCGCCAAAGTTTTTCGAGTGTGATGCGTGCACTTTTGTCCATCACTTATTTTGTTTTTAGTCAATCATGTTCTTTGATAAAACATAAATTCTCGCGCATTTTTTTATTTCAATTTCAAGTTATTGTTCTGCAATTCTTAAAGAAAATGTTGGAAAGATATAGATAGTGGGGGATTACATCATAGTTAAGTTCGAACTTGATTGCATCACATCATGTGCCACAAATCATGATTTCTTTTGGATGTTGTATGAAGAATATTTTGTTTTCTTCAATTATTATTTTTATTATAACTATTACTGTTGATGTTACCTTGTCTGTAATTCTTGTTATATTTTGTAATGACTAATTGTTTATCTAAGTGATGTAATTGAAGCGTAATGCAATTTATCTTAATTTTGATCTCTCATACTCTCTCTCCCCTTATCTATTTGAACATGACCTGGAAAACATTCGCACGTGTCTTTCTGCATGACTAATTCAATGTAGATTATTTACTTATCAGTCTTATATCTCTCAATGTAATTTCAAAAGTATATATATCGGTGTATTTAGAGTATTCAGCTGACGACTTCTACGAGATTAAAGAAGATATTGATTTTCAATTTGACTCGAAATTTGATGAGCGAGATGAGAGAGGGGTATAAATCACAGGAGGTATGGAGTCTGAAACAAGCAGGATTAGGTGATTAGTTGCGTGTAACGTAAACGAGTTACTTTCAAATTGAAGGTAATTGTGATTAAGCTGTACGTGGAGACATTTGAGTATTATTTTATATATGAAGATGATTGAAAATTCTAAAGTAAAAATGAGCCAAACAACACTATGTCATTGGTGTATGCACGATTCGAACCAGATTCTTTTGAACATTAGGCTCTAGTCTCAAGATGCACAAGACAGGGACTTCTGCATCGAATGTCACCATTGTCATCATATCTAGTATAAAAAACAGTTACAACTATGCCCACATAAACATGTAAATTGCTACTGCAAAGCTTGTGAGATTTAATCACCAAAAATGTACGTTTCCAAAGAAGCACTGTTTTGGAAGTTTTGAGAAAAAGTAAAAGCAGCCATGTAAAGGAGAATTAACAGTGGACATACAATTATTCATTATTGCATTCCAAGTAGAATTTAGATTTTCACTAGTATATTGACGTTGGACTTGGTTCTCTGCCATCACTTTAAGCTGGCTCCACGTTTATGCACAAGTATATATTTCCTCTTCACAAGTGCTCCTCTATGTCACACTCCAAAGTTCAACTCATAGCTTCTCTTCCAGATATCACGAGATGGCCTGAATTGCGATGCCGCTTGATGAGGTCCTCAGAGTGTATGCGGAATATGCAAGTCTAAGTTTTCTTCTGTGAATATATTAGAAAATAAGTTGCTGGTTGGTTCAACGAGGTAGTTTATCCCTGACCGGTCTTCTGATCTTCAGTATCGAGAAAAGGGAGCAGCCTTTTGACCTGAACTATGTCTCACAAATGCAGACTAATTCATCAGCCATCCAGGTGTTCATATCAGTTCCATTCATCAAAATGTAAATGTTGTCTATCTGTTTATGTATCTATCCATGTGTGGGACAAACAACCAACCTGAATTATTAAACAACTTGACCATTATTGCTGTATAATCAGAATGCATGATAATATTCGAATGTCAACTGAATATTCGAGTTTGTCATTTTTCAATAATACCAAAGTGTATCTGTGACTATGTGAACGATAAATAAATCGTTGGAAGTAATCCTTGGTTTTTAATGTTATAAAAATGTGTAAGGCACACACTGACATCCGTATTTTCAAACCACATAGTCAGATCAGTGCTCTCATTTCAGTGATAAAGTGAGATTAAAAATTCCCTCTTATATTTCGCGAATACTTCGCAAGTCAGTTGTTTCGTCAGTCATTAGAAATTTGTGAGCACGTAATTCATGATACGACAATAAACATTGTTAATGTTTACGTCATAATGTGCAGAGATTTGAAAGAAAGTAACCAGTAGGCATGGTTCCAGTAGGTGTGCCATAAGGAGGAACACCACAGCTGCAACGATCAACTTATGGAATAACCAAAGTAAACGGTTTTGAGAAAAATATGAATGACGAATTTATCGATGGACATTGAGGTATATTACGCTCATATATTCTGAGAGTGCTGCCTTTTATTGTAGGCCACGGCCGGGAGTCCAATACATGCATCGTAATGTACCTTCATCAGGGTTGACATATTCTGAACTTGATCATTTATGGAATAGTATTAATAATAGTGTTTAGTCCTTGACGCGCTTTTCAATTAGCACACCACATTTACTCAGTAATATGAACCTCGTATTACTGTGGAGTTTCGTGCCAAGAAGTTCTGGAACTTACTGTAATTATTTGCCTTTCGAACACTGAATCTG